>CAUYQV010160969.1:0-15052 GCA_963574575.1 Galagoides demidoff
GGAGTGAAAGGCATAATGTTTCTTTAATGAAAATTTCATCAATGCAGATTTCTCATTGAATATTAAGGTCTTGGCTTGAAGGCAGCATCAGGGGAGACTGCTGTGACATTGACCTTTAATGCCTCAGAGACACAAGTGCAAAGTCAGGCCAGTTTTGCTTGCTAGGTGACAAGATAGTGGATTCTCCTAGCAGCAAAAATCAAGTAAGGAAGGCCTGGAGCCTGGGAGAGGTGGCTCGGGACCCACACACCCATCAGTAGCTCCCGCTTCTTCCAGCCAGAGGCCAAGTCCCGGGAGTCCTCCCTGGTCTGTGCTTGCTTTCCGTCCACTCCCAGCCCCTCAGCCCAACCTTTGCCCTGACTGCAAAGCTGTGCTCCTGGCCTGCCCCTTCCTCCTGAGCCAGCCCTCCTCACTGTCCAGCCATTTAGGCCTAAGGGGTCTCCTAACAAAATGAGAGCCGTCCCTCCCCCACAGACCCTTCTAAAGCCTCTGTCAGGCACAGAGGTAGACACTATCATTTCTGCATCTGCAGGGCCACACAGAGCCTGTCCTGTCTCTGCTAATCTTAGTCCCAGCATTCCCTTGTCCATCTCCCCCAGCCTCACTGGCCCTGCCCCAGGAACACCCCACTTGTTCCTCTGCCCCAGACTGTCTCCCCATGAGGCCTCCCTCCCACCCCAGTTCCTTAGGATCTTCACCCATGTCATGTCCCAGAGGCCTCCCTGAGTGGCCTGTTTACAGACACCTGCCCCGCCTTCCCATCCAGCTACAACGCTCCTCCTAGTGTCACTACTGGGTCTTGTGTTGTCCCTTTTTGGCTGTGAGCTCTGGAGAACACGGCTCTGTTTCCACTCCCTCTGCAGGAAGAGGGCTGGGCACGCAGGTGCTGAGCAGCGGCCGGCGGCGGAATGGGCCCAGCCTGGGTGCGGGTCAGAGTGTTTCTAGCAGGGAATCCACCACTGTCAGAGCGGCACTTACTCTGTGTCAGGCCCAGCTAGGTCCTGCGACCAGAGGACAAAAGCGCACGAGTCCCTCACCCATGGACCGGACCCTCTGGTGCCCGGACAGGCCCTAAACAGCCAGCAGGGACAGGAAGGACTTCTCCTGGGATGGAGTTCTCAGGAAAGCTCTTTGGCAAAGGGGCCATTTGAGTTGGGCTCTAAAGAACAGAAGAATCCAGCTGAGTGAACCTCAGTGAAGACTGCAAAGGTGCAGAGTCTTCCAGAAACTCGGAGGAGGCCTTTGCCTTCACCCTTAGTGGCCAAGGGGTGCGGCCTTGTGATAATGCTGGGAGCTGATGCTCACTGCTCCACGTGCCACTTTACTTACTTTATCTCATTTAATCCTCACGACAGCCTGATAATCTGTTGTTAGCCCCACTTTACAGATGGGGAAGCTGACAGGTTAGCAGGTGCCCCGTGCCACATTCCTGTATTTCTCAGACACTGTCATGGTAATGATCATAGCAACCACCCAACCCAGTGACCAGGCTCCCCTGGACCCAGCTGAGCAGCCCTGCTTCCTGCTGAGCATCCTGGGGGCCGGTCTAGCAATGATACTCAGGGCTTGGGACCTGGAGCAAATCACTTTGACCACCAGAGCTCACTTACCCATTGGCAAATGACGGGTTTGGCTAAATGACTTGGAGGCTTCTTCCAATTGCAACCCTCAATAAGTCAAATGTCATTTTAGAATCTGCACATTCCACTGTCCTAGGGCAGCAGCCCCTCAGGACAGGAACCAATTCCTCAGTCTCTGCTGGAGCCACACCCGGGAGGGACCATCAGCCAGAGCAGGAGGCCTGGCCCCACCCATGTCCCTGGGAGGCCTTGTGATGACACATGGCAGAGATGGGGAGTGTTGTCCTCTAGTGGGGAGGGAAGAGCTGGGACCAGGACCTCCTGCCCATAGGTACCTGGGCTGGTGACCAGCTGGCCTACCTGGGCAGCCTGGTACTGGTGTTTTCACTCTCAGCCCCCTCTGCACTGCCTCCGAGTCACAGGAGTACCAGGTGTAGATGCTAATCTGGGAGTACCAGGAAGCTGTCCTGGGCTGAACAGCGTCCTCCCCAATCCATGGCCACCTGGGACCTCAGAATGTGACCTCTTTGGAACTAGGGCCTCCCAGATGTAATTAAAGTAAAAGTGAAGCCCCACTGGACAGTGCTGGGCCCTAAACACAGGGGCTCGTCTTCATGAGAAGACCCTGTGAAGCCCTGGGGAGGACACAGTGTGAGCACAGAGGCAGAGACAGGGGCCAGGGGTCTGCAGCAAAGGATGCCAGGGCCCCCGACGGCTGGGAGGAGCAGGGAGCAGATCAGTAGATCAGGAAGGGGGTCAGAGGCCATTAGCAGGCTCTGGCAGGGACATAGCATCAGATCTGCCTGTTGAAAGCCCCTCAGGCTATGAGAGATCCTTAGTAAATGTTTCTGGGGGATGAATTCCCGAGGGCTGTGCCCCAGTCCTGTCCTGTCTGTGGCCCTCCCATAAACTGAACATCAGATTTGGGGCTCAGTCCTATCCAGGGCCCTTCATCCCTCCTCATCCTCAGGAGAGCCCTCTCATTGCACTGTCGCCCAAGTAGCCAATGTCCCTGCTGGACCATGTTGCCTTCAGACATTTGCCTCCTGACAGATTTTTGTCCTTATTTTCCTCACAATGAGTCAAAGAGTAGAAGAAGCCCCGTCACCCCCACAGTCACTTGTCACTGAGACACACGGCAGTGCTGCCTGGGTACCCTGCTGTCAGGGCAGGGAGGAGGCCCTCAGCGTTGGGACCTGGAGCAAATCGCTTTGACCTCCCGAGTGCACTTGGCAAATGACAGGGTTCGGCTAAATGACTCGGAGGCTTCTTCCAGTTACAACACTCAGTAAATCAAATGTCATTTTAGAATCTGCACATTCCACTCCAGGATTCTTCTCACTTATTCAATTATTCAGCACACACTCATCGAGCGCTTACTCTGCGGCAGGCCGTGTTCCTAGAGCAGGGATCCAACAGCGAGCAGACAGATGAGATTCCTGCCCTACGCGGTTGACATTCCTGTGGACAGTCGGAGGCTAGGAAGAGTGAATCAATTCCAGATGGTGACAGTTCTGTGGACAACATGGAGACATGATGCGGAGTGCAGAGGGCCTCCTCGGGCAGGATGGTCAGGGGTCCTCTGAGTGACACCAGAGCTGAGGACAGAGGGGCAGGAGGGAGCAGGTCACAGGGTGAGCTGCAGGAAGAGTATCCCAGGAAGAAGGAACAGCATATGCAAAAGCCCTGGGGCAAGAGGACTTGGGATACTGGAGGGAGAGCCAGAGGTTCTGACTGGGATGGAGGGAGTAGGGGAGGTGGGGCAGATGATCAGGGACCAGCAGGAATTGGCCAGGACTGTAGGACGCAGTGAGGAGGTGGAGCTGGCTCTTCCTTGAGCAGCAGGAGCCCCTGAAACATCTCCTCAGGAGAGACATGATCCTGTCTGCGTTTTAAATAACTCACTCCGGGTGCTTCAGAGAGTAGATTTTGGGAGTGGGAGGATAAGTGAGAACAGGAGAACAGGTGGGGCAGTTGTAATGACCCAAGCAAGGACAGAGGAGCAGACTCAGGGACAGTATCAGGGTGTGGAGAGGAGAGGAGAGGCAGGGACGTGTTCTTAATTGAACCAAGTCTGTGGAAGCTGGAGGAAGAGGGAAGACCCAAGGATTCGACATGGGTCATTGGCATGAGGAACTGGGAGCTTGGTGACACTACTCATTGGGAAGGGTCACTAGCCTGTCAGAGCAGAAAGCCTGCAAGGTTCTGACAAATGAGCCTCTGGACTCCCTCTGAAGGGCCTTGAGGACAGGGGTTGTGGGCACAGAGGACCCCACATGCAGGTCTCCAGGCTTCAGCCCCAGCCAAGGAATGACCCCTTGGCAGACCGCAGTGCAGCACAAGGCCCAGCATCTGGTGTTGCTGGGCAGCGAGGAGCCCAGGATTTTTGGAGGAAGCTGGGAGCAGCTGAGCCATACTTCAAAAAGAGCACTGCTCTCATCACGGTCCCTCCTGACACCCTTGTGGCCACAGGATGAGGTATCTATAGAGGGTGGCGTCCCAACAGAATCTCGCAAGATTGCCATTTGGATCTGAAGGAGGGGGCTTTCTTAGCCCCAGCCCCCTGCTAGAAATAAATTTAACTGCAGAAAATTGTCAAGATTTCAGATACTCGGCTTAATCAAGGACACATTTTTCATCTGTCTGGCTATTGTAGTTCTCAGAAGATGCTGGGGCCCTCGTTAGACACTGAGTCATTTTCTAAGTGCAATTTGAAGGATGTAACCGTGGGAAGGAGGGAGAAGAGGGGGAAGGGGAGGGAAGGACAAAGGAAAAAGAGAACCTTGTGCAACTAAGTAACAAACAAAAGACACACAGATCTGTTCAGATGTTTGGTGACAGGGTACCAAACATTCAGCCAGCCTCGCCTATTTAAGTTTCAGAGACATTTTCGCTCCTTGATATTGGGTGTTGAGCTCAAGAACCTCCTCCTAAGAACCAAGCCTTTGTTTACATTGCCACTGGGCAGCACTGGTAACTTTCTCAAATCAGCACCAGAAACTCCCCTTTGGCCATAATAACCACTATGTCATAGTAACTCAGATACAAGTGACCCTACTGTGTGCCAGGTTGAAATGCTTAGCACACACCCATGTTGTCCTTCCGGGGACCTGTGAAGACAGAGCTGCTCTCAGCGCTCACCAGCCCCCAGGCAGCTGCCCACCCTGGGCACCCCAAAGTCAGAGAGAGGCAGAAAGTCTACACAGCATCCTGTGGCCTCAGGACGCATTCCAGCAAAATCTAGAAATAAACACAGGCCTGTGTGTAAGAATCTCAGCCCTCTGGCTGTGGAGGTCCTTGTACATTTTCTCTGGCTAAAAAGAATGGGAAACAATGTATTCTATATTGATACTGTAGGGCTTCTTTTATTATTACGCACATACAATTACACAAAGCAGTGAGTCATCATCATTCACTTGAAGCAAAATTCCAGCTTCAATGGAGAAGTCATTTTATTACCCTTTTCTGAGACGCTGCCTTAAGGTATCTTTTTCTCTCCTGGGAAGGTCACAGTCCTGGTTCTCACAATTACAGCTCCTGACAGCCCTGAATAGAAAGGCGTGAATGCCTGAAGGCCTGTTCTTCCCCTGCGATAGACAAGTTGTGATACACATTTTCAAGGTCCAGTTTTATTTCTTCATGAACAAAGAGGTTTCATAAACTAATAGCAGATTTGTCATTTATATATTTAGAGGTCACTGGGGAAGAAGGAGGCATGGAGTCTTCTTCCTTTTAAACATATTCTTGTTCGGTGACAGCAGAATGGGAGGCGAACAGCAAAGGGCACGAATGTAACTCTAACGCAGAAGGACAATTTTTTAAGGAAGTATGTAAACAGCAGGAGAATGCATATCAAGCCGTGTTTATGGATTTTGAAGCTGGCCTACACTAAAATAGTTTTTAAGAAAAATTTTCAAGCATCGGCATACACCTTGAATGGATCGTGCTCAAATGTCTTGTGGACATGGGATCATTGTCCATCTTTAGGAAGGAATGGAAATCTCGTCTAGAATTAGTTTCTGATCCCACAAGGCATAAGAAGAAAGGAATGTGGATTATAAAAAGGAAGGCCAGACAAAACAGGATCCATCTTGAAGATTAAAAAAAAACTGAAGTTAAGATTTTTTCATTTGATGTATTATTTTCGGCTGAACATGAATACTTGGGCATTTGTTTTATTAGCAATGAAAATTAGCACATTTGTTTTTCTTTGTCTCGCGGTAGATGATAAATGATGAAAACGTCGGTGAGTTTCAGGCAGGATGAGGTTCATCTGATGAGGTTACTGTAGCCATAGGAAGTCACTATGAGACACCCACAGCTCAGCGAATCCTCCAGCACACCATGCTCTACATTGCGGCCGGCACAAATGAGAACAACAGGAAGATGAATCAGCCCCACTTAAAAGGCAATATTTTCTTCTGTGTTGTGTGGGGTCTTATAGTTGAAATCCCCAACCAGTAAGTTAGCAGCTATCAATGACTCTCATATCTTTCTTTCCTAAGTTGGTCTCTGTTTTAATCAGACCATCCTGATTGCAACTAACAAAATCTAAAAAGAAATTTCTTTTTTTTTAAAAAAAAAAAGGGAAGGCGGGATTATTGGCTCATGCCATTAATAAACCCACAGATAACAGCTTCAGGCATGGCTGCATCCAGGCGCTCAAGTGATGTTATTGGGAAGTGATGGCCTTCCACCTGGCTCTTCTTTGCCTGCTAAGGGTCCTATTCTCAGGCAGACTCTTCTGTCTTGGTGCCTACTCACATCCTGAGGAGCCACATCTTTCTCAGGGAGAAAGATGACTTTTCTGTTCCACAGCTTTGACAGAAGTACTAGATTGCGTTTCATATGTTCCTTTGCAATCCACCCTCTGTAGCCAAAGACGTAGACTTTTCTAATGGTTCTAGCTCACTGAGGCTGCAGAAAAAGAATTTCAGCTCAATTTCTGAAATAAGCCTTGCTGTTTAGAAGAGCCATGTGGCAAGAAAGAAGGAGGAGAGAGAGCTCACCAGTTCCTACGTGACCTTCGATGGCCTAGCCTTGGAGGTCACTGAGCAAAACAAGCCCACTTAGTCAGGAGGAGGGGAGACATAGACCCATGTTTCATAGGAGGAGTGTCTAAAACCGTGCGGCCATGTTTGAAAAACACTATATTTGATCCTGAGCTCAAAAGCACATTCCAGACTGGCTTTTCCCTCTTTCCCCATTTTCTTCTTTCCAGGTATGGGGATCACTTCCACAAATAACCCAGCTGCCTCCCAAGCCCTTGTCTCAGGTTCTGCTTGAGGAGGATCCCAAAATCTTCAACCTCGAGCACAGCAGGGACCCTCCAGGCTTATCCCACACGCCTTTCCCTAGGGAAGTGAGCTTTATACCCAACCTGCTTCCCTAGGAATCTGTGATCATCCCTAAGAAAAAAAGAAACTCTCCCGGGGTAAATTCCAAGATGAACGCAGACCGCTTCCTTTCATAACATTATTTTATCTTCCACTTTTGAGATCTTTCCCATTAGTGGCTGCCTGCATTCCCTGAGCCTTGCATAACTTAGAAAAGCCTTTTAATTATCTTTTAATTCTTTCTCAATTGTTCTGATCCATCAGCATGCATAAAAGGGAGATGAAATGTCACCCCCCCCCATTCTTCGGGGGCTTCTAATCCCTTTGTTACGATGTGGCAGGGTCTGGTTTGACTCAAACGTAGCCACATCTGAGTAGCCCCATTAAAAAGAAACCCCTGGGAGTTCGGATTTGCCTTCTCTGCTGCTGGGTCACGTTACTGTCATCCACCCTGAACACTGAAAGTTCAGAACTGGAGATCACACGCATGCTGGTTTATTTCAAAGCATTCATCGTTGACCTGGGTCGTTCTTAGGCCCTGATTTTCCCCTCATCCCAAAGGAAGCTATCTTACGGCTTTTGAGCCCTAAAGAGCGGCTAGCATGCTTAAACTCTTCCCTGATTTAGAAATTATTTCAAAGGATATCCTCTGGTTGAACTTCTTTATCTTACTTAGGGAAAGTTATTTTGAAAATAGTTTTTTCCTAAGTTGATGATATTCCTAGGGTACCCCAAGTCATGGAGATACCCATAGCTCCTCAAATAGGAGAGTCAGGGTCAGGGTCAGGGTTAGGCACAGATAGGCTGTTGTCACACTGGCTGGATTCTCATCTGGCCATCAAACATGGGTTGAGAGGACATCTCCTGGACTGGACAGCTGAAAACTTGACCTTTATCAATCACATCAAGGTCAGTGTTTACTCTGTGCCCAGAAACTCTAAGTGCTTGTCAGGCATTAAATCTTTTCAACACCTTCTGAGGAAGATAAGACTATTGTTTTACCCTCAACGTAAACAGGAGAACACTGAGGCCCAGGGAGCTCACATCACCAGCTTGAAGGTGTGAGTCTTGCCCTGGACCCGGCCCTCCAGAGCTGAGACCAAAAACCATCCATCACCTGAGTGGGCACATTGAAAGGGGGTCTATTAGGGTGACCAGTTTTATTGACTAAAAGCACAGGCTGCCTTCCCAGTTCCATAATAAGTATTTAAATATTGCATGGCCCTGAACGTTACCTAGCAACTTTGATCTCTGTTAGCAAGTAAGACAAGTTAATGGCTGTGGGCAACACACATGCACCTGATTTCCAGTGCTGAGAACGTGGCACGTGGTCATCCAGAAAGGACCCCAGACAAAGCAGGAAGTGTGGCCCACAGAACTGAAATGGTCACCATGACACCTACAAAAAGGTGACAAGCAAAACCAAGAGGAGAGGGGAATGGCTTGAAGCACGTGCCTACCTCTGGAAGGAAAATGGTTACCAGTATCCTTGTGAGATGTTGGTCATCTAAATCCATATCACACCTGCACAGAGTTCAGGAAAATGTTTCCAAAACTTCCTCAAATTTTTATCTTGTCTCTATCCCACATGCGCTATGATTTACTTAATTTTTTAAAAATTTGACTCACTTTTTTACATAAAAGAGTATATTCAGATAAAATATTTGATATCGCAATTGTAAAAGTGAAACCATTATCACTCGCTAGAAATTGAAGGTAACTATGAGGACATAGATATAATTTAAAACAAAGTCTTTCTGTATAATGTCTAAAGCTGCCTTCCATGTCACAGTGGATGGGTAGCCGCCATGAGAGAGACATTGGTTGCAATAACAAATATTATGCATATCAATTTATATAGTGGATACAAAATATTCATTTTACATTCTAATTTGACTCCTTGGGAAATCTGTTTATAATTTTAACTCCATTGAATTATTCTTGAGGAACCACTTAAAAATCTTAGAGAAACTTTGCCAACCAGAAAATCCTCCCAGATGATCTCTGACAAACTGACATGGCTGTCACTTCCCAGGCCGGGTTCTATTTAGTAGAGAGGTTTACACGGAGGTCCCGTAGCCTCTGTTTAAAGAGAATCACTTGGAACATCATTGCTGAGCTGAATCAGTGATGAAGTTACTTTGGGAAAGGAATTCCTTGTTGAAGATACAGTGGGGGCAGGTTTTGGTGTACCTGGTAACCCATTCCACATGCCTCTGTAATAGGGCTACACACTATCCCTACACAGGCCCTTCCATGTGCACAGAGTGGACTTGTCACCCCATTTGCTTTGAGCTTGGTCATGTGCCTTGCTTTGGCCAATGGGAGAAGACTTCAGGTAGAACACATCTGAGCAGAGCTTCTATACCTGCACAGCTTTCAATGAATGACCTGCTGTACTCCGGCCCTCCATGCACACGTGTGCTCCAGGCTGCTGCTCCTTTTTCAGGAAGCATCTCAGAACAACAGACCCTTGAAGCTGAACTGAGATCATCCCATAACTTGTAACCAAGCCCACCTGGTCTGCAGCCTGAGACACAGATAGCCCACCAACATCAGTCAGACCGCAGTCTACACTACATACCCTTGAGTTGAAAATAAATGTTTGTTGCTGTGGGTCACTGATTCTGAGCCAGCATGCTACACATCACCGTTGCGGCAAAAACTAATCTATCTCTCTACTTGGAAATGGAGCCCTTCCTTGTCTCCCCTTATTGGAGACAGGCCGCTAAGAAGCTTCCCATGAATAAGCAAAAGCTCTGTGTCACTGCCACACTGAGCCGTAGGGCGTCTCCTGTCACCAACAGGAGAAACCACAGATCGGGGTGTTCTCAGTCCTTCTATCTCAAAGCAGGTCAGCCAAGTTCACAAACTACCTCGCTTGAGCCCCGACCCTGTCCAACAACCTGCCACAAGCCTGGATGGCCCAGCAAGAAGAAGAGAATGAAGAAAAAGAAGAAAAAACATGCTCCCCGGATCACTCCTTCCATCTGCCTGCTCTTTGAGTTCAAAATAAATAACTCACAGACATTTTCACTCCGATCTTCCAAGACAAGACTGAGATGGGTGTAGAAACGCATGTATCAATCAGGCCCTGTTCACAGACCTGCTTCCTTTTTTGTAAAGAGGCTGTAATTTGAGTGCTGTGATTTTCAAGTCAGTGAGATGCTAAATGGAGGTACTGTCAGCCAATATAAAAGAGAGTCCCAGAATAACATCACAGGGAATAGATCTTTTGATAATATATTCCTAAAGAGTTTTAAGCTCCATAACATTCTGCCCCCAAACTGGCAACTCTTGCCTTCTCAAGTTTCCAGATTTCCAGATTTCTATTCCAGACATTTTTTTTTTTTTTAATGTTACAAAATGTGCTTACTGCTCACCTTGCCCCTATGCTGAATGGTCTCTTTTGCATCTCGCAGTTAATTTTAAACCTGAGATGGATGATTTCTTTAGTGCTGAGTCATTGGAAAGGGAATGGCCTAATTTTCAGCCGTATGTGGGCAGAGCTAGGGGGGCCTGTGACCAGCAGAAAAGCAACCCTCAGCATATCCCTTTAGACACCAAAAAACAACTAGCAAATGAATCTCCAGTGTACTCTGAGAATGTTCTTTTCTTTTTGTAGCTTTTCCTGGTAACGGCAAAAGGGAGTCTTTCTGGCCACCTGTCAAAATCGAGACAAGTCAAGACATATTTAACAAGGGTCCTGGGAACATTTTAGGGGTTACGAAAGAAAGGCAAAGAGAAATCTCTCTCTTTGGGGAACCCACAAGATTAGATGAATTAGATACGCTTTTGAAACACATAGGAAGAATGTGAGCGTGATGTCTCACTGTCCCAGGGGTATGTTAACAGTTCTGATTCCCTGAGTTCTGGCTTCCAGAAAAAATGCTCCCATTATAAATTGTGTACAGTATTCTTGCCTCTCCAGCCAGGCCATAGATGTTGAAATTCTGAATCTAGTTTTTAATTGTGTTAGAATCATTTACCAGCTCTCGAAGCAGAGAGTGCAATGTCATGGGTCAGTTCTAGTGGACGACGTAAGGACTCCAGGGAGCCTGAGAAGACAGATCTCGCTTTGGGCTGGGAGAGTAAAAAAAAAGGAAAGTCTTCATTTCATGAGGAGTCGTGATGTTCCCTGGCACAGGGGTCATATTTCCTCAGAAGCTGACACGTCTTTCAAGCAGAAGGCCATGAGAGAAATATGACGCGCGTTACATGTCAAAGCTGAGAGTGACCGGGACGTGAACTTGAGCTCAGCTCTCAATCTGTACCTGGAGATTGAGATGGAGCAGCTGGCACATGCCCTGTCCCTAACAGTCTGAAATGATTTGTTTTCTCAGATAGAAGGGAAAGTGGAGAAATACTTCAATAGTAATATGAGGACCCCCCCCCCCCCCGACCTGACCACCTGCCTCCCACACATACTCTAAGGCTCTTACACAGGTCTCCATGCTGAATGGGTCCGAGCAGAAATCCTCAGCCCCAAAGGAAAACTCTTAGGCCAGAAGGGCTATTGGACAGTGGACACAGATAAACCAGGCAGTTGAGATTGTATGGACCTGGCAATAAGAGGTGTAACAAATAGCAATTAGACTATTAGAATAACTCATACTTAGTTTCTGCTGAGCAGGTGCCAACTCAGTGTTCCTAAATCACTGCTTCCCTCTTTCTACCTTCTTGTTCAGGAAACCCCAGGTCCCTCAAACCCCCTCCACTCTGCTGTAAGCTTTCCCGGCTCCCCAAACTGCCCTTCTCCTCCCCTGAGGCACCTGCTTCCCTTGTGCTCCCAAAGGCGGGGCTGGGCAGAGGGGACATTCTCCTCTGCAATCCCCTCCCTGACCCCTGGTATAAGGGGGGAGAAGCTGTAAGTGTTTAGCTGGCCTTCTCCATCTCCCCTCCCCCACACCCAGGTCCCTTCTCTACCTCCCCTCCCCCACACCCAGGTCCCTTCTCCATCTTCCCTCCACCATACCCAGGTTCATTCTGCCCCCTTCTCACTTGCTATCCATTAACTGGCTCCTGAGGACTGCACCTCCAGGGCTCCAATTGGGCTCAGCCAAGGAGAGGCTCCACTGGAGGTCAAGGGCAGGAGAAGGGGAGGTGGGGCTATTTCTTCCCCACTGCCTGCCTGTGTCACCTGGTGCCTGTAGCCCTGTGGGCAAACACATTCCCCCCAACTACCTCCCAACCCTCCTACTGGTCCCCAACTGTTTCCAGCCCTTGTCCTTCCCTTTATTCTCTTGTTCTGTTTGGAAACCCCGCGGAGCCTGCCTCTGCTTCCTGCTGGGGCTATGTCTGATAGAAATACCATTAGAACAGAATCCAGAGGACAGCCAAGACTGAGTCTTTGACCCAAAAGACCCTCAACACAGAGCAGGAGCCTGCATCTGCAGCTCTGAGGCTTGGAGGAGACTCTGGATCCCCCAGGTCCTCAGCCCTGCACAGACCTCGCTGTAAAGCCACCCCTGGCTGGCCCCTTCCAAGCCCTGTGACTGTGGGGTCACTTGGCCTCTGGCCTCAGTCTCCTCCTTTGTAAAATGGGTGTCATGGTGGGACCTGCTGTGTGGTGGGTGGGGCCTGAGTGAGATGCTGCAGGCTCAGTGCTCAGGTCTGGGTCTGTGCCCAGACAGGTTCCATGAACCCAGCTCTGGGGACCTCCCTGTGCCTGCGACTCACCCTGCCCGGCCCGCCTCCCCCACCCAGGCCTCTCTGTAGAAGGAAGACTCTGTGCAGGCCTATCCCTTTTGGCGTCCACCCCCTGTGTCCCCGGGGGCGGGGGATTCACATCCACAGATTCAACCAACTGTTGATCAAAAATATTCAGGAAAAAACATTGTCTCTGAACTGAACTTGTACAGAAGGCTTTTCCTGTCCTTATTCCCTAAACACTGCAGTCTGACAACTATTTACACAGCTTTTACACTGCATTGGGTATTATGAGTAATCTAGAGATGATTTACAGTGTACAGGGGAAGATGTGTGGGTTCTATGCAAATATTCTGACATTTTATATCAGGGACTTGAGTATCTGTGGATTTTGGTATCTGCAGGGGGTCCTGGATCCAACCCCCTGTGGATACGTGATACCAGAGAAAGACTGTGTATGTATTGTCCCCTAGTCCCCATCTCTCCCTCTAAGGAGATCCCTGTCCCTGAGTCAGTGACCACACCCCATGATGACCCCTAGCCATGTCCACTGGGATTCCCAGCCTCACTCCACTGAACAGAGTCCCCTGTGCTCCAGAGCATGGACCCACCCAGTCCTTCCCAGGAATCCACAGAGGGTGGCCCTGAGCCCTCTTCCCTTCTGGACTCATCCTCTGCTGTAGTCTGAATGTGTCCCCCAAATCCACATGTTGAAGCTTCACCAATGTGTCCATGTTAAGAGGTGGGGCCTGCAGGAGGTGACTGAGGCCCGAGCGCCCTTCTATCCATCACAGAAGCAGAGAGCAGCTCTCACCAGACATTGAAACTGCCAGGCCTTGATCTTGGACTTCCTGGTCTCCAGAATTTCCACACTGTGTAAATTATCTAGCCTCAGGTATTTTGATATAGCAGAACAAAGAGACTCTTTGCTCCCTGCCCTCCACCCACACAGACCATCTCAGCCCTATCTGTCATCTTGTCCTCCTGTCCCTAAAAAGGGTCCGTCAGTTTCCATGGAGTCCGCCTCCTCGCCTTATTCTGCTCACCCTCCTGGGGGCCTCACGCACACAGGTGACCCTCAGGACACCCAGCCATGCTCTCCTGGGGTCAGACCTGTGTGTCCACGTGGGTGTCCCACAGACACCTCCAATTCAGTTCAGTGAGTACACCCTAAACATGGCCTCTCTGGGGGTCCCCACCTCAGTGACTGGTGGCCCCACCCTCCAGGCCTACACCAGCACGCTGGGCAGCTCTCCTATCCCCTCCCTCTCCCTCATGTCCCAAACCCAAGTCCCACTGAGTTGGCTCCTAAGTGTCTCCTGACTCCGCTCCCTTTTCACCTCCCCTGCATCACCTGAGAGCAGGTGACCACCCTCTCCCACCCAAGGGCCACCCTGGTCCTGGTCAGCCCCCTCCTCACCCCCATAGCATGGACAGAGGGCTCCTTCCTAGTCACACACATCCACCCTTAAACCCCACTGGGGTCCCCATGGTGTCTAGAAATGCTCCTGGCTCCCTAACATGAGGACAGGCCAGTGCTGTCTCCCCCTCTAGCCCCACCCCTGCCTTCTGCCCTCATCATCTCCTCCCCAACACTCTGCTCTGACCACAGTGAATGTCATTCATTGTCTCAACCTGCTGCCTGTCTCTGTTCCCAGGCCTTTGCCCCCCTCCCTGGGACTCCTTTCCCTGGCTCTTCTCTCCTGCCAAGTCCCCAAATCCTCACTCATCGTGAGGCCCTGGTTCAGCCGCTCTCCCTCTAGGGAGCATTTCTGGGGTGGGGCTCCTCCTACCTGTCCCTGTAGTGCTCTGGGCTGCCCACACACGCATAGCCCTGAGCAACCACTGCTGGTCACTAACTTTGTTTCCAGAAGCAAAGGATGGTGACCAACCCGTCCCCTGCCCGGCATGGTGCTTGGTGTGTGGTGGGTGATCTCAGCACAGGTCTGCTGAGTGAATTAATGAGCTATTTTACCACCTCTCTCCCTGGCTGGGTCCTGAGCGCCTAAGGAAGGAACTGGGAGTTACATTCTCCCGGCCCCACCCCCAGCTCATAGTTCAGGGACATTTGACCTGGAGACCAAATCAGCCCAGCTCCTCACGGTCTCCAAGGGACCGTTCCTCCCACGTGTGAGAGTCAGTGTCCAGAGGCAGCCCTGGGATGGACAGAAAGAGGCTCACACAGGTGCTCCAGGGCAGACGGCTCCTCCCAGCGCTGAGAGGACTGGGATCAAAGCCCCATGTCAGATCGACTCTTGTCGAAATTGGAAGCAAGCAATTTAATGAGTTGGGGACGTCTGGGCCAAGGCCACAGCCTGTGGGTGTTTCTTTCATGTCCACGCTCCGAAAGGGGAGACGCCATCTCTCTGAAGTGGGCCACGCCCAAGGCAGCTTCATCAGAGAAGATGCTCGGCCCCTCCCTCTCCCCCCTCCCCGGGCCTGGCTGGATTATTAGGAGATGACTGTCTGCGCAGCAGCGAGAGGGGC
>CAUYQV010160970.1:0-43976 GCA_963574575.1 Galagoides demidoff
CCAGCCACATACACCTAAGGTGGTGGGTTCAAATCCAGCCCGGGGCCTGCCAAACAACAATAACGGCTGCAACCAAAAAAAAATAGCCGGGTGTTGTGGCGGGCACCTGTGGTCCCAGCTACTTGGGAGGCTGAGGCAGGACACTCACTTGAGCCCAGGAGTTGGAGGTTGCTGTGAGCTGTAATGCTAGGGCACTCTACCCAGGGGACAGCTTAAGGCTCTGTCAAAAAAAAAAAAAAAAAACTCTAAGATAAATGTTTCTCACCCTTCTTCCCTGAAGAAGAATGCATCACTCTGTCTGGCCCTGCTCCAACATCCTGAAAAACTTGCATTTTTTTTTTTTTTCAAGATTCACTGTAAATTTTACTTTCTCTGGGTTCCCCATCTCCCACTTGCAAAGATGGGAGATTCCTCCTCTGACTTTCCAACTTGTTCATGAGGCTTTTAATACTCTTTACAATAAGCACCTGAGCCCCAAAGAGCCACCTAAACTGAAAGTATCCTCTACTACAGAATAAAATTCACAGGCTTCAGACAGCTAAGTCCCAGGCTACTACCTGGATCAGAGCTACTTTCCAAAACATTAAAATTACTTCAACCCTGATTTTGAAATATGTGGAGTCCTGGGGTAATTTTATTCAGTAAAGAAGTATCTTCAATTTTAGTTATTTAAAAGGTATTTGCAAATACAGTTACCACTAATGGGTCAGATACTACAACATTCTGTACATATGACAATTTAAATAAGAGAAGTAGCCTTAACTCTGAATATGTTTTCTTAGCCATTTTTGCACATAGATGCCACCAAAGTTATCAAGCTACCTATAAACAATCCACAAACTTGAGATTATTTTTAATGTGAAAAATTGGAAATACGACTATCCTTGGCATCATTTATCAGAAGTTAGAATGATTTTCACTTAATTCTCAACTCGTTTAATACAGCTCTTAACACTCTACTGAATCCAAATACAGAAAATAGGTTCTTTAAACACATAAGAATCTGAGACCTGTCAATCAGTCCTAGATAAGTATTACAGGCACTGGCACATTTGCACCAACAATGTACCATTTTGATCATATCGAAAGATACATGCCCTGCTTCCCAATTAATAATGCCACATCTACAGGAGCACACTAGAGACAGATTAGCTTCAGGTCGGCAAGCGAGGGCCATCAGACTAATAGTACAACAGGGTTTCTTTGTTAAAGATACGTAGCTTAAGTTTTTAGATCTGCTCCAAAGATTCTTTCAATGAATAGTCACCCCAACTTCACACTAGCCACATTGTAAGCCCCAAATAGCTGGTGTTCAAGGGAATACAGAATGTATGGTATCTGTATTAACTCTCAAAGAGATAGTCGTGTCCATACATTTTCTCATAACATACACACAATAATCCTGATGCACAAAAGGAAGGTATAAAACCCTGATTATTTAGGAAAGCTGGAGCATTCCAACCTGTGAGAACAAAAGCTCCTGAGCTCACTCTGGACCCTTCTAGACCTCACCCTATGTATCTCTTCATTTGTCTCCTTTGAGATACTCCTTGTAATAAACTGGTAAACATAAGTAAATGCTTATGTAGCGACGGAGTCAAAAGAACCCCAATTTGAAGCCAGTCGGTAAGAAATTCTGGAGGTCTGGACTTGGGACTGGTGGGGGGGGGGGGCTGTTGGTCTTGGGGACTGAGCCCTCGACTTGTGGGACCTGTGCTATCTCCAGGAGACAGTGCTGGAACTGAAACTGAGGACGCCCTACTGGTGTCCGCTGCATGGTGTGTGGAGAAAACCCGCACACTTGATAACAGAAGTCTTCTGTGTTGACTGCTGTGGCGGGAGAGCAGAGCAAAAGCACAGACTGAGAATTTTTTCCAGAACACTACTTCTGCCTCAAAAGATTAAAAGTTTAATATTTCCCTTAACACAAAATGCCTAGTAAGCTCCTGTTGTATTTGTTTATTCCTCTCCTTTTGCAATCATCTACTTTATAAGCATTTATGTTAGCATCTCCTGCCATGGCACCTCAGAGCAAAGCCTCATTATTTTCTATTTCTAAACAAAGAAAGAAAAACAAAGGTAAACTGTAGAACTGTGTGTTTGGTGGGTGGAGTTCTTTGCTTTCCCACTAGCACACTTAAAGGAATAAATATTTAAAACATATGGCATAATGCTCCAGAATATTCAATAGATACATGGCACAATAATTTGATCATTGCTTCAAAGCAAATGCTCTTAATTGGTGAGTTTTAAAATAATATGCTTAAAGAAAGTGGAGGCTATTAAAAAGAAAGCACCTACACTTATGTGTTGCACAGCAACACTTTAGTCAAGGCGGGACCACATACGTGTGTACCCACACACCACAGATTATAACGAAGCAGAAAAACTCCTTTCACCTGATGAAATGGCACCATTTCATGAATGGCACTGTTCTTATGCAGCAGCATAACATGTTACTCGCATGTTAGTGGTGAGGGTGATATGAATAAAACCATTGCACTGCTAGTTATATAAAAGTATGAGACACACAATTTATATACGGTACATAATACTCGATAATGATGATAAACAACTGTGTTTCTGGTTTCTATGGCCTGTGGGCCACATGCACCTGCCTAGACATTTACCCAGCCCGCTGGGTGTTTTTGCTACCGCTGCTTGTCTGGCTTAGCAGCTGACTTGTCCCAGCACCCACAGTCCGGCCCTCCAATGGTCTGAGGGACCGTGAACTGGTCCCTTGTTTAAAAAGTTTGAGGACCCCTGCTTTAGAGTGTACTCCTACTTATAAAGTAAGTTACCCCTAAGACAGCCTCAGGCAGGCCTTCAGGAGGTACTCCACGACAGCTCCGTGTGGGTTTGCTCTTGAAGACCCTCTAGGGACAAGAGGTAGAGTGGAAGGCAGTTGACACTGACCCTGTGTAGGCCTAGGATAGCATGTATGTTTATATCTTACTTTTTTTCCCTTTTTTTTTGAGATAGAGTCTCACTCTGTTGTCCTGGGTACAGTGTCACGGCATCATCAGAGCTCACCACAACCTCAAACTCTCGGGCTTGAGCAATCTTCTTGCCTCAGCCTCCTGAGTAACTGGGACCACAGGTGTATAGGACTTTGCCTGGCTAGTTTTTCTATTTTTAGTGGAGTTGGAGTCTTGCTCTTATTCAGACTGGTCTCAAACTCTTTGAGTTCAAGCAATCCAACCACCTTGGCCTTCCACAGTGGTAGGATTACAGGTGTGAGTCATTGCACCTGGCCTGTATCTTAGTTTTTATTAAAAAAAACTTTTTAAAGTAAAAAAAATTAAAATAGGATTAAAATAGGGTGGCGCCTATGGCTCAAGGAGTAGGGTGCTGGCCCCATACACTAGAGGTGATGGGTTCAAACCCAGCTCCGGCCAAAAACTGCAAAAAAAAAAAAAAAAAATTAAAATAGAAAAAAGCTTACTAGATAAGGATATAAAGAAAGGATTTTTACATAGTAGTATAATGTTTTTGTTTTAAGCTATATTACAAAAAAGTAAAAAAGTTAAAAACATTAAAAAGTTTATAAAGTAAAAAAAGTTACAGTAAGCTAACGTTCATGTATTAGTGAAAAATAAAATGTTTATATAAATTTAGCGCTGCCCCACTGTACAGTGTTTATGAGTCCACAGTAGGGTACGGTGATGTCCGAGGCCTTCACACTCCCTCGTCCCTCACGCACTGACTCCCCCGGAGTAACTCACAGTCCTGCAAGCGCCATTCACAGTAAGGCCCCAAACAGGAATGCCATTTTTATCTCTTATACCGTATTTTATGGCATCTTTTCTATGTTTAGATATGTTTAAATACACAAATATATTCCATTGTCTTACAACTGCTGATGGGATTCAGTCCAATAATGCGAGGTGCAGATCTGCAGCCTCAGAGCAGCAGGTCACACACCACACGGCCTGGATGTAGAGCAGGCTCCACCACCTCAGTCTGCAGAAGTACACTCTATAGGGTTCATGATGTTCGCAAAATGATGGAAGCACCTAATAATATACTTCTCAGAATGTAATCCTGTTAAGTGACACATGACTATATTATAATTAATGGCATCATATAGGGGTAAATATCTGGTGGGAATTTAAAAAGAACCTGAGATTCTCTAATGATCTTTAAGTAACGTTATTTTATTCTGTGAGTTAAATAAAACTGAACTTTATCAATCAGGCTTGAGTTAACATAAAACTATATCTAGAAGTAATCTCCAAAAGCAACTTGTCGCTAAAGCATTTTAATTCACAAATATGCTGAACATTCCTCTGAATACCTGACATCTGCATCCACATGCACAATAAAGCGTCTCTTGAGCAAACTGTCCTTCTGGAGCAGTCACAGTCACAGTCACAGTCACAGACACAGACAGTAAGACAAGGACTCCTATTGACCTTCTTATGTAATCATAGACTATATAGCCCCGAAAACAACTTCAAAGGCATGATTCCTTTACATAAAGATCTCTAGACAGGATACCAACCCAGGAGGTTTGTTAGCATTGAGAAATGAGTAGCAGAAAGGGTTGCTTGAACAGACAAGAATAGTTCAAGCTTTGATCCAGATCAACCAAAGACATACACATAGGTAGGTACTTGTGCAGGTATGTTACCGAGGTTGGACTCATACAGAATCAAGTAGACAAATCTCAAATGCACAGTTCACTGATTTTTACTTGTGTTCCCAGTTTACCTGGGAAACTGTCAAAGACAATTATTTTCAATGCTACCTAAGATACCCCTGTGTCTGCTATCAGGTCAAACTGTTATTTGACTCTATTACCATAGTTCAGTTTTACCTTTTCTTGATCATCACATCAAAGTCTTCACATGCATGTCCTTATTTGTGTCTGACTTCTTCGGCTAAATACTAAGTCTGTGAAATTCATCTACGTTGCTGGACGTATTGATAGCTTGTTCTGACCAATTACTCAGAATGCACCGTAATTTATCTATTCATGAGACATTTGAGTTGTTTCCAATTTGAGGATATTATGAACTAACCACTTCCTTGCGTTTTTTGTGGATGTACTCAGAAGAGCAGCTGCTAGGTCGTGAGGCAGGCATACATGTAGCTTTAGTAAATTCCGCCAAACAGTATTTCTTCTGAAGTATCAATAGGAAAAGAACTACCTTTTTTCAACATGCAGAATAATTAGTTATTTCTTATTGTATACCACATATATATGAAGTGAGATACCCCGTAGGCGATGATTCCAACCCAACTCAAATATGACAATCAACTAGGAATTCTTTTAAAAAGAGCGATTCCTTCATCTTCCCGTATGTAGCCAAACAAACGCCTACTGGCTGGGTGAGGGTTAGGAACTACTCCTTCATGACGTGTATTACCAGAAGCAAACTATAAATGTAATGAATGGGTTAAACAGTATTTCTTGAGAAAATAAAGTGTTATGTAAATGAAATATATTATTACTTTATTTAATTTGTTTAAATTATCTTCACCTAGAAGTGAGAACTAAAGCTCATAAACTTTTAAAAATTTTCAATGCTTGTTTCTATGTTTCTAATAAAGAGGAAAATTTTTGATTAACCACAGCAACCACTGTACTCAAACAAAAACAGCAAATCCAAGTCAAAATAGTATTTTTAGAGTTGAAAGGAATCCCCTTTTAAGAGGAATGATACAGTACTCTACAAAGCAACCACATCATCAGAAACAGTTTATAATAAAGGAAAAAATCTCAGAGATAAAAGCATTACTTTAAGACTCCTTTCAAAAAAACACGACAATCTGTTGTCACTTTACTTTCATTGACCTTATATGATGAGGACTGTGAAGAAGTCATGGCCTTATGAAAAATTGCAACAGCAGACTATCAACTTCTTGAGTAAATATGCAAAAAAACCAAGCTATCTCTCGATACCAAAAAAAAGGTGAAAAGCTATAAAGAGCTTAATTTTCAAAGATGTCATATAGGAACAACTAAAAAAGAACTGAAGAAAGATTTAGACAAATTTAGGGGTGAGACCACAAATTACCTGAAAGTGGATGGATATAGGATATACTTGACATAAAAATGAAGTCAGAGAAGACACAATTGAAGGCTTCTGCTGAGCAGACACAGGGACTAACTTTGGCAACGGAACCAATGGTATATGCCTGTGGACCTTAGCAAATAAGCACTACAATTTCTATATGATTCTAAGTAAGTAAAAAGCAGAAAATCATTAAACTGGAACAGGAAATTTAAGAGAGCACACAGGCAAGCTCTTTTCTAAAGGAGAGGAAGAATGCATAACTCCACAGAAAAGAGTCCCAGCCCAGCACGAGCTCACACATTCTAAAGGATGACAAGTGAAAGACTGAATGTGTAGGTCATCAAGATGCAAGTCCAGGGTCCAGAAGGTGAACGAGGGAGGGTCAAAGCATATTTCACTTGCCTGAAAGAGATGCTAAAGTTAAACATGAACCCACAATTTGCTTGATGCATCAGTCTGATTAGAGCACATGCAGCCCTTTGTGGGCTGCTCCAAGGAATTTCTCATCAGCCTGTAGTTCCATTTCTTTTAAGCAAAACAAGGCATCCCTTTTCCTTTCAGCTACAGAAACTACATGTAGTCTCCTTTATAAACGACAAAAATAGCCTATGATGGATCTTTCAACAAGTGCTGAGACTTTCTTCAAAAAAGTATTATCTCTCCCCCTAAATCATTACCTTTGAGTTCCAAATGTTCATATTCACACAACCGCAGAAGTTCTTGATACTTTTTTTTTCTTTTTTTGCAGTTTTTGGCTGGGGCCAGGTTTGAACCTGCCACCTCTGGTATTTGGGGCCAGTGCCCTACTCCTTGAGCCACAGGCACCAGCCCAAGTTCTTGATACTTTTAAAGTATACTTTAAAACCAAAATCAAGCTTCAAATGCAACAGTTCTTTTATCGCCAATGATTCTAAATCACAATAAAAAAAATAAAAAGCCTGGTTCTTTGCTTTCAATCAATACGTGTATAATCCCAAGAGTCCAACCATGTAAACATTCACATGAAATATTTTAACCTGATGTATTTGGAAGAGATAAGCTGATCCAGTAAGGTGATCAATTTTCAACTTCATTTGGCATCTCAGTAAGATGACAGGACATATACTTACAATTGATATTAGTCACTAATTGAGAGGATTCATACATTAGGATGCTGTAAACTCCCATAGTAAGTAAACTGGAGTCATTATTCACTAACAAAGCAGTACTGTTTTTATTTTAAAAACAATTTACCCAGATATTTTATACCAGGGGTCCTCAAACTTTTTAAACAGGGGGCCAGTTGACTGTCCCTCAGACTCTTGGAGGGCTGGACTGCAGGCCCCAGGACGAGTTGGCTGCTAAGCAGGACAGGCAGCTGTGGCAAAAACACCTGGCGGGCCAGATAAATGTCCTAGGTAGGCCACATGTGGCCCGCAGGCCGTAGTTTGAGGACACCTGATACTGTTACAATATAAAAAAAAATTAGAGGAGTATTCTAGATACTCAAGTTAAAGCTGAATGGGTGCTTATAATTAACTAAAGGATTTCAATTATACATATTTATATAGATAGATTTTTTACATGGTGTTTATATATAAAAGATATCCAGTCAAAATATATAATGTATATATGTAGACCTCTTCTTCATAAGTTCATGTTTAAAATTTTTAGAATATACCATTGAGTTCATATTTACACTCTTAGCACTGATTTAGTTTATAAATATCCTCTTTATGCTATCAAAATAAACTGCCAAGACTAATGTTCTAAAGCGCATATTCTTAGCAACACGTTTAGCCATACATCATCTTATACTGTATACTTACTACATCGAACTTCTGAGTGATGTTCCCCTGCACATCAAGTAAATAAACCTTGCCATAATGTGTGCCCAATGCCAAAAACTGTAAGGAGAACAAAGAAGTAGATTAATTACTGTATTAGTAATACATGATTGGTAATTAAACCATTTTCAAAGTTAAGACACAATGTATAAATGATCTGCAATGTCTCGGAAGATATGCATTCCTTGGAGAAGGCTTGTTTCCAGCTTCAGGGAAATAACAGAACGGGACCTATTTCATTGTGATAGTGCAAGCTAGCTGTCAGAATGACTCATGAGGACCCTCATCTACTGACAACTAATGGTGTGTATGCAGTCTGTACACAATGCCTGACGGACTGAGGCAGTAAATTAAAAATGCAGCCGTGAGAGCATGACCAACCTACAGTTGAACTCAAAGTCAGAAAGAAATGATTAAGAAACTCCCCCTAATTTATGGCAGATGTGTAAATCTGCGCTATCATTTAAATTGCACACATGCACACAAACAAAATATTTTTTAGACTAGAAAATCCATGCCATATTGAGGTACTGAAAAACTCAGATATATTATACTATCAATCAGCTTTAATATGCCTCTATAAAAGTTAACGCATTAATACTGAGTGTAAATGTTTACATTCTAATGTAAAAAAATCCTTTTCTGTCATAAAATAACCTGAGCTACATATTCATCTTATGACATAAAATCTACTTCACAACTGTTTAATTCTTTGCACTAACCCTAAGCAAACCGGAAGAAACTTTAAGACTCCCTGAAATATGACGGGAGAGTTTTCTTCCTTTTTATTTCTATAAGCATTCCTCACATAGTCTGAAATTCTCTGTATTTCATCGCATGTGAACATGCTTCATTGCAACCCATAATGAAATGCTCAAATTTACAGGCACTACTAAGCGTTTCAGTCAAGCAGCACAATCTTTTAAAAATAACCTTACAGAAAGTCAAGATTTAAAAGGATTTATCAAAATGGAATTGCTTAAAATGAAATTTCAGTTCAGGCACTTAAAATATGAAGCTACATTAAAGAGGAGTCACAAAAAGGGAAAGAAGGGGTTCATTAGAAATTCATCCCCTGCAATGCCTTTCACTCCTGCAAGGTTGCCTTTTTTCTGGAAGAAAAAAGTCCCCAGGGTAAAAAAATCAATACTGGTTAATAAAACATCAGGTGTGCAGACATAACTAGGTATGACGATTCCCCTGCACAGGCCTGCCTGAATGCACCAGGTGCCATGACGATTAGTCATCCAGGGCAGACAGCAAGCCTGGTGAAAACAGGATGCTTGGGCGCTGGGAGGGAAAGGGGAAGAGGTAATTCTAAGGGGAAATTAGTCTGAATATTTAAGCCAGATAGGAATGTTTCCTAGAGAGCAAAAGAACATTCAAATCAGAAATAAGGGGACTCCAATGGTTGTAATTTTATCTCTACAGTGACATTGTGACAATACTTAGAGAAATAATCACCTATTAGGAACTAAAAATAAATGATACTCCATTCTGAGGCTATCTGTGGTAAAAGAAAGGGTCTTAAAAGCTCACAGCACCCCAAGTATCTCACAGTATTGATCCTTCTCATAAATACTGTATTTAGTTTGTTAGGAAACCAAGGGAGCTCCTATCCTTAAAATACTTTAATACTGGGTCATTCTCTGACACCGCTGTAAAGGCCATTTTTGAACTTCTATTATAATTACTTTTTATTTTATAGAAGTTTTAGAGGTTTTATACAGGGTACTTTACTAAAATATTAATGTCTTCCCTTTTCTTTTCAAAATTACTAGTTTTATTCATTTGATATTTAAGGTAGAAAGAAAACATAATTAATTATTATGACTTTATAGTTTCACCCTATAATTATGTTAGAACATCTCTGAAAAGGAAATTCCGTGATTTTTTTACAATAAGCTACCTTTTGCTTAGGAAAACATTTCATCATTTAGATTAATTATTGCTACTTCCTTTTAGAAATAAATATGTGCTCTTCACAAAACAGTTTAAGAAGCTGTTTTAATTTAACTACTAAAATTATAGATGAGTCATATTTTCACTTTCTCATGTTTTTGACTAACTTAAATACAACAAAAAATGCAAAACTGGCCACCTTTGTTACTGGCCACAAATGTGACGGACTGTAAATACTAATTCTTCAAATTTTACTCTCCTTCCAGCCATTAATAATCTTGAGCTTTTTTAACGACTGAATTTTGTTTCTTTTTTTCTAACCTGAAAGCACTTAAAATCCAGGATGGACAAAGAACACATGTAATTTCATTAGTCCCTTTCATGTTTAACCACATAAAGTTGACCCACTTTATAAACTATAAGATTAGGCATGCCATCCTTTTGAACCCACTAAGCACACCTACTTTTACTTTAAACTTTATGGAAACAACATAAATAACACATATAAGTAAGTCCATAAAGATTGGTTTTTTTATAAGTAAACATGTAGAGAAGGTGAAAAGCAGTTCTTTGGACATCACAAAAGAAACAAAAAGTAGTATATTTCCAACCTGGCCAGCTGTATAATAATGGATCTACCTTTCACACAGTGTCTTACGGTATTCAAAACTTCAGAGCAGAGCATGCCTTCGATTCATGAGGAAGTAAGTTTGGGAATTGATGACAGTCCCCAGAATCAGTCAATGAGTGGCTGAGTTAGGGTTGAGATACTTGCAGCTGGATGAGAATCCTCTTAAATGGACCCCAGATGAAGAGTGTAGGTCCTAACACAAGGACACCAAACCTGTGACTAGAATGCTGATTTTGTGACTTTTTTTTTTTTGCTTATCTGTGGTGTCAGACATCACGAAAAGTATGCAAAGTATGCACAGACCATTTTTTGGCAGATCAGCTTGCCTTAGTATTTGTGTATTTAATGTGTGGCCCAGGACAACTCTTATTTTTCCAAAGTGCGGCAGAGGAAAGAAAAAAAAAGAAGGTTGAATACCCCTGATCTAAAAGTTGGCAATGACTACTGTTGCCAACCAGCATGCTTTTTTGGCCAAATTGATTTAAACACAGTTGTTTAATAAACTTTGACCTCTAGGCAGACAAACTTTGTTTTCCATTTCTTTTGCTCAAAGAAATACACTCAATCAATAGACAAAAAGCACTCTAATATGCTGAAAAAGCAAGTGTGGTTTTAAAAGGTTATTTTACTGTAATAGTGGGGGAGATAGATATTAAAAATATTATAATTTAATATTATAATTAAATTCAAAGAATATGCTTAAAAGTGGAAGTGTCTCTAAGATTCTCGGCTGTGCTAAACTTTGAAGGATGATGTAGAAAACAGACACTAAGGCAGATAAGGTAGGCTTGTACTAAGGAGCTCTTTGGACAAAGTGGTTATAGCTTGCTCAGGGAGTCTCATAAAAAGCAGGAAAAAAATCAAGAATCATTTTAAGCAGTTTTATATGGATGAAGCATCTAATTCATGCCCAGGGGAAGAGATAGGTGATGAGGTTGAAAAGGTCAGCTAATAAGAGGCATTCAAATATTTATGGGAAGATGAAAGGCAAGAAAGTAAAGGAAAGCAGGGTGGGTTGGTCCCAATCATTAAGACATCAGGAAGCCAATAAAGAATTCTAAGAAGAAGAATTACATGATCAGACTGGAATTTCTGAAAAGACCATTTTAGTAGGAGTGTTACGAAAGGACTAGAGTGAAAGCGAATCTAAAGGAAAACAGATTCGTTCATAGTTATGTGCATTAGTTCCAAGGAAAAATAAGGAACTCCTAAACAGAAGAAAAGGGCTCAGGATGGGAGTGAATTCAAGCAGAAGGGGTGTTGTGAGTAAAAACAGCCAACTGTTGCTGCCAGAACACCACACTTGTGGAAGGCAAGACATAGACCAATCTAGAAAATTCTTCAAAAAGTTCATGGAAAATATACAATATGAAAAAATTGAGCAGATTTCAGAATTGTTTTACACCACAATAAACTCATGCTAACTCATTATAATATACCTGGACAGGATCAAGTTTGAGGCATTAATAAGACCAGTTTGAAAAGAGCCCCGAATACAGCAACATGAATTCTGCTCAAGTTGAAACAAGAACTCTAAATTTATAGTGACACTTTGGTAGAAGAATGGTAAAATCATTGATCCTCTACAAAAGTACTGAGCCAATACCCCAAAGAAATCAGCAGTTTACAAATGGATAACTCATTTTAAGGAAAAGAGGATTCAATATTGAAGATGAATTCTGTAGCCGCACACCATCGACATCAATTTGTGAGGGAAAAATTCATCTTGTTCACGCCCTAATGGAAAAGGACTAATGATTAACAGCAGAAACAACAGCCAACATTACAGACATCTCAACTGGCTCAGCTTACACAATTCTGACTAAAAAATTAAGGTTGAACAAACTTTCCATTCAATGAGTGTCAAAACTGTTGTGCCCAGATCAGCTGCAGACGAAAGCAGAGCTTGTAAGGGAAATTTTAAGTGGGATCACGATCCAGAAGCAATTCTACAAAGAATGAAAACAGGACATGAAACATGGCTTTACAAGTACGATCCTGAAGAAAGCACAAAATCAAAGCAATGGCTACCCAGGGGTGGCAGTAGTCCAGTCAAAGCCAAAGAGGACCAGAGAAGAGCAAAGGTCCTGGCAATAGTTATTTGGGACGCTCAAGGCATTTTGCTTGTTGGTTTTCTGAGGGGTCAAAAAACAATCAAGTCTGCTTCTTATGAGAGAGTTTTGAGAAAATTAGTCAAAGCTTTAGCAGAGAACACCCAGGAAAGCTTCACCAGAGTGTCTTTCCCCAGAACAATGCTCTTGCTAATTCCTCTCATTAAACAAGGACAATTTTGAGAGAGTTTCAATGGGAAACCACTAGGTATCCACCTTATAGTCCTGATTTGTGACTTCTGACTCCTTTTTGTTTCCTAATCTTAAAAAGATCTGTAAAAGAGCACCAATTTTCCTTCAGTTAATAATGTAAAAAAAACTAAAATGACATGGTTAAACTCTGAGGATCCTCAGTTCTTTAGAGATAGAGTAAATGGCTGGTATTGTCACTTAACAAAAGTATCTTAACCTTGAGAAATAAAGTTTATATTTTTAAATTTTATGTTTACTTCCATTTTTCTAAGAACTTTTTGGTCCCCTTATACATAGGGAGCAAGATCTTGGTGGGCCTTACGTGCCATATTAAGGAGCCCCGACTTCAGTAGATGATAAAAATCACATAAGAGTTTTAAAATCTGTATTTTTCAGCAGATTATTCTGGCAAGCAGGTGGCAGCTGGGTTTAAAGTGGGAAAATCAGAGGCAGAAGAGATCTCCCTATTTATCAAGTCAAACAGGAGAAAATGGAGACCTAAGATAGAATAAGGATGCTAAGAAAATCACCAGGACTGAGGTAGGGAGGGGCTGGGCGGAAGGGGAGGAGTCATCTTTGATTTAGATCAGTAGATCTCCACCTTCCTAGTGCGCGACCCTTTAATATAGTTCCTCATGTTGTGGTGACCCCCAACCATAAAATTACTTTCTTTGCTACTTCATAACTGTAATTTTGCTACTGTTATGAATCGTAATATAAATATCTGATATGCAGGAGACCCCCAAAGGGGTCGTGACCCACAGGTTGAGAACTGCTGATTTAGATGGATGACAAAGGAGATGACAATGCCACCAAATGAAACAGAGAACAAAAAACAGGTGCCAGTTTAGAAGGAAAAGAAGATGATTTCATTATGTTGACATGCTGAGGTTTAGGCAAAAAAAAGAACAAAGGTAGAGATGTTTAGTAGCCACCTAGATAAATATATATGCCTGCAGGTGAGAGTCAGTATGGAGATGGTCACAGAAGTCATGAGATTAAAACCAAGAGAAAAGCTGGGCATCATGACAGGTGCCTACAGACCCAGCTGCTCAGGAGGCTGAGTCAAGAGGATCACTTGAGCCCAAGAGTTTGAGGTTGCTGTGAGCTGTGATGAAAAGCTGTGATGAAAAGGAATATGAAAAAAACTGAAAGGAATCTCATCTCATGATCCAGAAAATTAGAGAATGGTATCCTGATGGGTTTTGAGAAAAAAGGTGAGACCCAGAATTTAAGATCAGAATGTCCATAAACTGAATGGATAAGACAAATGCAGCATGTGTGTACAACGGAATACTATAGAAGGCACAAGTGCCAATGCCATGCACAAGATGAACTGCAGAAACAATAAGGGGAAGAAGCCAGAAACAGATTTAAAAATACATGGTTACAGTTATATCAAATACCCCCAACAGGCAAATCTGTACAGACAGCAAGTGGATCAGTGGGTCCCTGGAAGCGACTTCTGGCATATTCCATGATACAGCATCTAACTCTGGGAGAGCAGGAGGGAACAAGATTGAAGGGAACAAGAAAGTCCTGTGGGTAAAGACAGGCATGGATTCAGATGAGTTGGGAAAGGGGCTGAGAACTGGGTTCATCATGCCTGATGGTTTCCATGTTCTTAAATAAAACCTCAAGAAAGGGGTTGAGAACTGGGCTCATCATGCCTGATGGTTTCAATGTTATTGAATAAAAAGGACATTATCATCTGCGAAAGAAGGGACAGTAGCTGAGAAGGGGGAGCTAAGGAAGAACAGATAAATAACAGCATTGTTCGTAACAGATTTGCGTAGGCATGTAAGGCACGTGACCAGCACACAGCTGCCCTGGGCATTACAGCACTGTTCAGAGTTGAGAGTTTGGCTGGGGGGTGGGCAGAATGGGAAGCAGAGACATAAAAGATTCAGATGCTGATAAAGTAAGAGTTAGAATAATTAATCATTTCATAGATACAGAAAAAAAGAAAATAAATGGACTGGAGATCAGGACTCCACTAACTCAGGGAACAAGGTCTGTGGGAAAATGAACACAAAAGCTTAAAGGCTCAATGGAGGTCTGGACGTGAGGATCCTCCTGTTTCAAGTGCTGACACCATCCAGCATATGGCCTTATCAGTGGGGACACAAAATAGGGAAGGGGGAAGGCACTGGAATCAAATTAGGTTGAAGAACTACAAAACCAACCTTTAGTAAGGAAGCAGGGAGAGGGGTGGGGTCCATGGTGTTGCAGCAGGGACCTCAAAGGAGGGGGTTTCTGACAAACAAGAGAGAACACAAGCAGTACTGGTTTTGAGTACAAGAATCTATTTACAATGAGACAAAGTCTCAAGTAAAAAGGCAGGTGGGTGGGTGCTCAATTCGGCTGCTAACAAAGGATAAAGGCAGGAGATGGATCAGAGTAAGGGGCTCCCCTTCTGAGGAAGGACAGGAGAGAGTGATGGTGAAACTCCTGGCCTCCAGTATTCTGCCTGGGACACGACTGTTCTGCTCCAGTAATAGGCTAATGGTGCTATTCAGTACTTGGCCTGGACTCAGAAAGCTGGTGGGAGCTTTCTTACAGCAAGCACTCAGATGTGGAATCTAAACATTCATTCATATAATATAGAAGTAATAATCTGAGGCATTTTTACTGATTCCAAACACCTGCAATATAATCTCTTCTACTTCTTAAGAGCACTGAGCTTCACAGTTTCTAAAATCTTACCATGTTCCTAATCAAATTTTTGTCACTTGAATTCAGTGATTGAGTTTCCACATGGATCACTATCTAAATTCTACTTACTATACTCTTGCATTGTATGTGTGTGAATGGGTGTGTATACATATACAAAATGTTTTGGATAGTGGTTTTGTCTTTTTTTGGTGAGGGAACAAGAGAGTCGATGCAGGGAAACACCAACACTGTAAGAAATCCACCCCCAAAGCATCAGGACTGCAAAGCACAAACAAACTTACAGTAGGAATGACTTACAGAAGAATCCTCTGGAAATGCTCCCTTACCTTATCGTGGACTGTCATACAGCTAGCCGCATCCTTCTGAAGGATCTCCGTCACCCCATTGGAAAGCCGTTCATACTTCAGTTTGGGCTCCTCTTCACTCTCCTCCTCCTGCACATAAAGCAGAGAAAAAGGACAGATATCATGGATCTGTTTTGAAAGACTCTAAACACTTCTTAAAGGGGAACTGGCAGTGGTTTCCTCAATGATTGTCAATACTACAACTATAGCTAATGGTTAAGATCTTTGTATTTCATTCTGCCAAGTGGGTATACCAATTGCTGCAATTTCACTGGCAAAATAAACCCAGAAGCTGAAAACAGGGGTACACAAACTGGTACTGCCACTAACTTTGTATGTTCTACCTTATTGTTTGGTACAGGTTCATATAATATTTTCATTCCTTATAGTTACGGAATATGGTTAGTAATTAATATTGACTATAATGAACATAAATTAACAAATCAAGGACAGTTGTAAAAATTATTACGATAATTCAGAATAATATTTATTTTATATCAATAAGTAATGAGAAACAAAAAAGTTCATAGATTAAAAACTGTGATAGCATGAATCTGGTCAAAATAGAAATCCACAAAAATAATCCAGTCATTGACATTTCCATCAAAAATAAATGGACAAGAGAAGGAAGGTGAAAATAATGGACTAGAAGCAGCCCACATATCTGCTCTCAAGGAAAGGATCAAAAGTTGCAAGCAGATGCCCACCTACAGATGGAACCTCTTGGAGAGAGCACTGCACATCATCAGGGAGGCCACCGGAGATGCCAAGAGTGAGGGAGAGGGGGCAGGAGAACACTCACAGAGATAGGGTGGTACCTGGGGAGATGCCCACACATGGAGAAGGGATAAGGAGAGAACATCAGGGCCCCACACTCCCCACAAAGACACGCGGACTCCAGGTGTGAGGGCCCTTACCACTACCACCACGGGCCTCAGCACTGATCAGGAGACAGTGAAACTCCATCAGAGAGCAGGCTCAGCAGGGACCCACTGGCCTCATTTATCAGGTTGCACAGCTGACACCACTCTGAGCTTTCGGACCTGTGGAGCATCTGGCCTACACAGGATTCAGCTTCACAGCCGCTGCCTCCACATCCATCTTTTTTGGGACAGGGAAGAAGCAGGGAAAGCAGATGTTTTCCCACACCCATGACTAGGAGCCACACCTCCCCTCTCACCAGGGAATTCAAATGGAGCAAGTGCCAATGCCACTCCAGCCCCACAGTAGCAATCCCAGCAGGAGCTGGTTTGAAACAGAGCTCCAGCCATCCAGTTGCCCAGCCCCTGCAGCCTAGTATGTCAAATAGCAGAACAAGATGCCCCTTCCACCGTGCCACCCATCCGCCACCACACTCAGAGAGATCCACCCTATAGACAGGTATGCCACCAGTACCATCTTGATAGCAAAGTCAGGAAAGTAAAAGAACAAAGAAAACTACAGATAAATATCCCTTATGAACATTGATGCAAAGTTCTCAACAAGATACTAGCAAATAAATCTAATTCAGCAGCACATCAGAAAGGTAATTCACCATGATCAGTGGGTTTCATCCCAAGGATGCAAGGACGGTTCAAAATATGCAAATCAATACATATGATTCACCACATAAACTGAAGCAAAAGCAAAAACCATGTGATCATCTAAAGAGATGCAGAAGCAGCATTCAACAAAATTTAGCAACCCTTGATGCTAAAACCCTCAACAAACTAGGCATGGAAAGAACATACCTCAAAATTATAAAAGCTACATCTAACAAACCCATAGTCAACATCACATTGAACTGGGAAAAGTTGAAAGCACTCCCCTAAGAACTGGAACAAGACAGGGTACCCACCGTCACCACTACTACTCAACATAGTACTAGAAGTCCTAGCCAAAATAATCAGGCAATGGAAGGAAAAAGGGGATATCCAAATCAGGGAAGAGGAGGTCGAACTATCACTGTTTGCTGATGATATAATCCTGTATGAAGAATATCCTAAAGACTGCATTAAAGGACTCCTAGAATCGATCAATTCAGGACCATATAGCAATGACCAACTGGTCTCTGACAAAGCAGAGAAAAACATACACTGAGGAAAGGATGCCTCAATAAATGGTGCTGTGAGAACTGGACAGCCACATGCAGAAAAATGAAATAGGACGCTTATTTCTTGCCATTCACAAAAATTAATCCAAGATGGATTAAACACATAAATATAAAGCAGGAAACTATAAAAATTCTAGAACAAAACATAAGTAAAACTCTTCTAGACACAGGTCTAGGCAAAGAATTAATGACTAAAATCCCAAAGACAAATACAATATTAAAAAGAAATAAATAGTATATAATTAAATTAAAAGCCTTCTTCACAGAAAAGAAAATAGAGTAAATAGACAATCTACAGAATGGGAGAAAATATTTGAAAACTATATATATGACAAAAACCTAATTCCTAGAATCCACAAAGAACTCAAAATAGCAAGAAAAAAATTCCATCAAAAAGTGGGCAGAAGGCACGAACAGAAATTTTCCAAGAGAAGATAGTCAAAACGGCCAACAGACATATGAAAAACAATGCTCAACATCACTAATCATTAGGGAAATCCAAATTAAAATCACAATGCGATACCACTTTACCCCAGTCAGAATGGCCATCATTAAAAAGAAAAACCAAAAAAACAGATGCCAGCATGGATGCAGAGAAAAAGGTACTGAAACACCGTCAGTGGGGCTGCAAATTTCTACAACCTCTATGGAGAACAGAAGGGGGATTCCTAAAGAGGTAAAAGTAGACCTACTAATTGATCCAGCAATTCTACTACTGGTTATCTATAAGGGAAAAGAAATCATTTTATTGAAAAGACACTTGCATTCAAGTGTTTATCACAACACAATTTAAAATTGGAAGGATATGGGATCAACCCAAGTACCCATCAACACGAGTGGATAAAAAATATGTGAACACACATACACACACACCATGGAGTATTACTCAGTCATAAAATGGGATAAAATAACATCCATTCACTTAGATGGAACTAGAGCCCATTATCCTAAGTGAAGTATCTTCAAGTATGGAAAAACAAACACCACATGTTCTAATAAGTGGGAGCTAAACGATGGGTGTACATGGGCACAAAAAGATGTACAGGACTTCGGAAACTGAAAAGGAGGGCAAAGCGGGATGAGAAATAGACTTACTGGGTATAGTGAACACTGGCCTGTTGGCAGGCACATTAAAAACCCTGACTTCAGCATTATAGAGGGCATCCAGGCAACAAAAACATGTGTCTCTCCGAATGTTTAAAATTAAATAAGTAATTGTACAGTCTTCACACTCCAGCCAATATTAGAGTAGCTTGGGGTACATCAGTGCCGACCCAGATAACTAGTAAAGCTTAATGAAATATACAACATCCATCCAAGACATCAAAGTGCCGGTGTGGCAACCTAAACTAGAAGGGTCAAGATGCCAGGGTGGTGGGGAAACTGCAGAGAGGTCAGCCACCTTCTTCCTGGAGGCATTTACTAATTCTGGATGTAGGACAAGAAGCTGAGAACCCTAGGAAGATGGTCAACTGCCAGGGACAGGGAAAGCAGCAAACCTTGTGACACATTAAGGGGATGGGGTGACAAGGTTGGAGACTTGTGGGGACAACATCCTAGTGGAAGAGAGAGGCAGAGAAGAAAACATGTTACCTGCTTACTTTTTCCTGTTAAGACAAATTGTCAGTTTCTAAAGCTGCATAGGGTCTGATACTAAAAAAAATAAACAGAAAGCCTCAAAAATGCAAACCAGCTGCCTTGTGCTGAGAAGGTAAGAATTAGAGCTTAGGCACCATCAGGAAATTGTGTGCTGGTGCACACCAGAGACTTAAGTGGAACCCCTGATCCGTAGAGGACACGACAACCTGCCAAACTTCAACAAAGTCACAACTTAGTTCAATTCCTGCCTGAATAAGGTATGCAACCCCAAAATGTGTAGTGAGAACAGGATAACTTCCTTTGGAGAAGGGGCTCCTACAATTTTTCATTTACAATACAGGATTCAGTACAAATCTACTAGGTATGCCAAATGTATGTACTAGAGAACCAAATGACCCCAAAATCTAGATGAATAAAAATTTTCAACAATGATTTATAATCTGTAAAAAAGAATTAAATGAAAATTTTTATGCTGAAAAGTATAACTGAAATTAAGAGGTCAATAGATGGTCAACAGATTGGCAAAGGAGAAAATAAGATTAGTGAAATAACAACCAGGTTAAAAAATATCCAGAGGGAAGTTCAGAAAAGAAAAAGAAAAATGTCTGAAAAATATAGAAATGTATGAGACATGCAGAGCAAAGTAAAAAGGTCTAACATACTTTTAAGTACAGTTTCAGAGGGGAAAAGAAAGATGGGAAGGAATAGAAGCAACACTTAGGTAACAGCTTTTCTAAAATAGGTAAGACATCAAACCACCAATTCAAGCAGCTCTACAATCCCAAGCCAGATAAAAATGAAGAAAATCACAAATAAGGTAAATCACAGCTAAAGAAAAACAAAAGAAAAGAAAAAGAAAATTAGGAAACTTATTCAAAAGAAAATGGACTCGTAGAGTAACAAGTGCCCTGCCCAAGGAAGGACACACAAGGCAGAGATGCAGAGATGGCAAATTCAAGCGCGGACAGAAGCCTTCACCTCTGGGGGCATCTTCACATGCAAAGGGGCTAATCTGTGGGTACATGGAAATGACAGATTATAACAGCACCACACTAAAGACTATCAGATTGTGTCATTTTATCCTGAGGGGGAGAAAAATACTATAGAAATTAAGTATAATTATCTCGTTTTGTAGACTTGCAGTAAAAACCAGTGATGAGAAATTTTAAGTAATTTCCTCAAGCACAATGCTTAAGTGAAGCTAAAATTCAAATTCAGTTACAAATGCACTAAAGACAGTGTCTGTATGCCACACTACCCAGTCTCCTGTGAAAATGACTCAACAAATCACAACAGAAGTCTCTTCTCTGCCTAAAACTAACAATAAACTGTGTCATCATTAGGAACTATTTTAAAATGTGTGTTTTTTTTTTTTTTTTTTTTGAGACAGAGCCTCAAGCTGTCCCCCTGGGTAGAGTGCCGGGGCATCACAGCTCACAGCAACCTCCAACTCCTGGGCTCAAGCGAGTCTCCTACCTCAGCCTCCCAAGTAGCTGGGACCACAGGCATCCGCCACAACGCCCAGCTATTTTTGGTTGCAGCCATCATTGTTGTTTGGCAGGCCCGGGCTGGATTCGAACCCACCACCTTAGGTGTATGTGGCTGGCGTCTTAGCCGCTTAAGCCACAGGTGGCGAGCCTTGAAATGTGTTTTAATGATTTATTACTGCAAAACAATCATGCCAAAACTTATAGATTTTATTATTTTTTATAGATAGAAGTCTCCCTACCTTACCTAAGTTGGACTCAAACAATACTCCTGGTTCAGTCTCTCTGAGTTACTGGGACTACAGGCACACATCATCCCACCCAGCTACCAAAACTTCCCAATTTAAAACAACAATAAATATGTATTATTTTAGAGCTTCAATTCAGTAGTTCATTAATCTCTCACGGGGTTGCAAACAGGATGTCAGCTGGAGCTGCAATCATCAGGAGGTTTGACTGGGATTAGAGTATCTGCTTCCAAGTTGGCTCAGTCAAAAGGCTGGCAAGTCCCTGCCTCACGGACCTCTCCATTAGGGCTGCTCGAGTATCCTCACAACATGGCAGACAGCTCCTCCCAGGGAGAACGATCCACATGAGCGCAAAGCAGAAGCCCCCTGTGTTGTATGACCTGCTCTCAGAGGGTGCACACTGTCTCTTACGACATTCTGTTGGTCATACGGGTCCACCATGTGTGAGTGTGGGAGGGACGAACACAAATGCATAAGTAATAGGAGGTAAGTGTCACTGGGGGCCATCATGTTGGCTAGCTACAACAAGAGGGCTAGAACTTTAAGAACAATAAACCTAGTTTTAAAAAACAAAACAAAACAGTATTTCACGTCTACTGATAATTACCTCAAATTTAATTCCCCTAATATACAGAAGCTATTAGATGCTTATTTAGTAATAGTATTAAAAACAAAGATGGTGTACCTATTAAAATTAATAATATTCTGAGAATAACTTCAAGAACTAATAGCAACAAAAGGAGAGTATAACAAAGTATGGCTATCCAAAGTATGACTATACATTTCCACAAAAAGGTAGCTAATGAAAACTAACATAAACTAATGAGCTATTATACCTCCCAAGATGACCTGTTTTTAATACAAAATATGAAACAGCTAAACAACCAAAGTCTAAAGAAACTTAAAAAAATAAAATTACAAAAAGCAACAAACAAACATTTCTACTTATGTGTCTACAAGCAAGAAACAGAAGTCATTACAAAGTTAACATTACATGTGGCACAGATGATGTGTGCATTCTGAAGTAAATGTGTTAAATATAAATTGAATCTTGGGTGTTAGTCTTTATAATAAGATGCCACATGTTGCTCAAGTCTGGACATCAAATGTGCAGCCAATGTGAAAAGTTAATTCCAGCCTCTTCGCTATTTTGCATAAAAGCACTCATCCACGGACCATTAGATAAAGTTACTGTAAATAAGGTTTTCCTGTCTTATTTATAAGTGAAAGCTAAATAATTTCTCCCACATAAATATACAAAAATAAATACTTTCACAACACAGTTCACTGAAGCATCCGTGCTAGGTTTCAGAAACCATAAATAAAATGAAAACTCCAATATTAGGCATTTGATGTACCATTTCACGCCCTTCTGACAGCTATCTTTTATGTTAAGTTAAAAGCAGGCTAAAGGTGAATTTTTAAGGATTTTTCCTCCTTGCTGTAAACAAAGAAAATAGAAAGTGATTCAAAAATACAATTTGTGGAGGTTATTTTGTTGCTGCAGACTCTATATCATATTTTAAATAAAAAACATTAAAAAAAACCAATTACACTTAATATAGAGTTTCACTTCAATTAAAAAAGACTTAAATGGGAAAAAAAGGTTTTCATGCAGTTTGGGCTTCCATGGTAAACAACCCAGTGTTAATAAAAAGTAAATCAATAATTTTTGTTAAATTTTAATAATCCTACAAACCTACAAATAAAACCATCAACAGCCTGAGTTGAGATGACAGTTAACTGCGTTTCTATGACAACCTAGTGGAACAGTACAAGTCCTGACTTGCAGCTAAGCGAAGATATGAACAGAGTGACATTTACCCACACAAGAAAAATGTGCAGCTTTCCTTTAAAAAAGAATCAATTCCTCAACTAACATGGATTTTTACTAAGTGAATAGCACTTTTAATTAAAGACAAGTTCTTTAAAGCATCCTACAGAATTCTAAACACTATGTGAAAATAAATGTCATATCACGATCATTCTTACTGAGTTTTGAATTTGGAAGAGAAAAACATTACTTTGGGGGATAACAAATTAAAGCAATTAAAGATTTCTGTCTGAAAAACCATTTAGTAACTTGTTAGTGTTATTACTTTGTTACCGTAGGGTAAATCCTGTTAACCTGCCTTAGACTTGGACACCAATAAGAATACCGTGCTCTTCTTTTTTACCTGATCATTTGAAATCTACGTACAAGGAATTTCTTGTGTGTGTGTGTGCATGTTTAAATTCAAAGGAACATTTTTCATTCTGTTGTCATTTTACAAATCTTCCACATGTTAGGACATCTTATATACCAGTTAGTATAGAAGAAGCCTTGCATTGTTCTTTTAAAATGTGGGTCACAGGATTTCCAAGGGTTAACAGAAAGATTATTACATTTTCTATTGTAACTGTTTATGCAGAACTTAAAATTTTATTTCTGGAAACCATTTCTTTATTAGTATACAGTTTCATTTTGTTTTCACATGACACAATGACACTAGATATAATGAAGAGGTGAGAAATCTCTTAACGCCCAAATTAAGTGAGTGGAAAATACCACCAGTTGAGCACTCCTAGGCTTTCAGAATCTCACTCTATGGAGATGGACTTTGTCCTATCTGGCTTCACCTATGAGAAAGACTTTAGCTGAACCTCCAGAAATTTCAATAAGATAAATAGTTCACTTGGTTTCATGTCATCAACTACACCTGACTAGGGGCAAATCCTTTTAATAAATATCCAATGTTTTAAAGCTGGATACAGTAGGGAAGCATTAACATCCTCAAAAGATATTCTCACTCTTAAAAAGAAAAAAAAAAAAAGGCTTTTATGAAACTTGAACCTCCACAGCAAAAAAAAATAAGTCTTATTAAAAAGCAAATCAATAATCAACCAGGGGTATGAAGGCATAAAATAAAGGCGTTCTTCCTCTAGAGCATTCTCCGTAGAACGCTAATTACCTTGAAATATTCAAAATTGGTAGCCAATCTTGTAAGCTTAATGTATTAAAAAAGCTTTCAAAATCCAATAACGGAACATCTGAATTTTAGAAAATTTATATTTTAAAAAAATTATCTTCAAAAATATTCAGTTTAGAAGCCCCATAACATATTATATTATTTCTTTTCACTTACTATTTATTAGAGAAAATAGAGAATAGAAAAATAAAACAACACATAGATGGTGCTAACTACAATATATATGTATGTTTAAAAGCATAACTAAAGGGCGGGCAGGGTGGCTTATGCCTGTAATCCTGGCACTCTGCGAGGCCAAGGTGGGTAGATAGCCTGAGCTAGAAACGAGACCCCCATCTCCAAAAAAATAGCTGGGTGTTGTGGCGGGCGCGGTGGCTTATGCCTGTAATCCTGGCACTCTGGGAGGCCGAGGTGGGTGGATAGCCTGAGCTAGAAACGAGACCCTCATCTCCAAAAAAATAGCTGGGTGTTGTGGCGGGCGCCTGTAGTCCTAGCTACTTGGTAGGTTTAGGCAAGAGAACTGCTTAAGGCCAAGAGTTTGAGGTTGCTGTGAGCTATGACACCATGGCACCAGAGTGACTGAGACTCTGTCTCAAAAATAAATAAATATTTAAAAAAAGAATAACTAAAATTAATAGTATGTCAACCAAAACACGTAATTTACAACTCAAAAACACAACTAACAATATTTTAAGGAACAGATCTCATCACAGGGTACTATCAAAAAAAGCAATATGGATATTGAAGAACTACATGTAATTTGGCATACATATTTATTTGAAACTATAATGTATCATAAATATACATGAATATAGGACATTTCCAAATATTTCACAATGATCTTGAACTTTCCCTGAAAAGGTAGGAGTGATACATTGTGAGGAAAAAAATACAGAAAAAAGACCCTGGAGGTAAAGTTCAAGTTAATTGAGGACTAATGTCTTTAATTAGCTGTTACGTCCCACTCCATGCCCCAAGATGAATGCTACTTCTTTAAAAGGGCAACTGTGACTATTAATTATTATAAGCTATAGTTTTATTACAGAAAGATCATTTTACTTGTACAAAGATGACTATCTTCTATGAAAGATGGCTTTATAGATCCTTTAAAGTGTCAAAACATATCATGAAAACTATATAAAACAAGCTGAATGAGTAACTTCTCGTTTCCATTAATAACACAAGGTATTACAGCTGCATCAATGACCAAACTTTATGAAAGTGACATAAAGATAATGGAATTCATCCACAACAAAACAACTATGGTCAAAGCTCCTAGGATGCCTTTCCATCAACTGCTGAACATTGTATGAATGCAAATATGTTAAATTTTCAACTTTCATGCAATACTGCTATTAAGGAAAAAATATATTAATAAAAAGGCAGCTGAAATTAGGAACTAAGAAATGTAATCCAGAAGGCATAGGTCTACTTCTTCAAGTAGAAAATTTACCATGAATCAACTCACATCCATATATTATTTTTAAAAGCATAAAATACACAGGGTTAAACAAATGCTTCTCAATGAGAGGTGACTGTGTTCTCCAGGGATATTTATTTGGCTATGTCTAGAGTTTATTTTTGTTACAGTGAGTGGAAGAACAGAGCTACTCGCATCTAGCAAGTTGAGGCCACGGGTGATGCTGGAGAACCTAAAATGCACAAGGTCACTCCCCCAGAACATCAAAGGCCAACAGTTCAAGGCTGAGAAACCCTGCATTAAAGAAACTTCACAAGACAAAATACAATATTAACAGACAATAAAATTTGTTTTCAATGACAACTTAAAAACAGAGGGAAATTCTCACAGTATCTTGTTAGGTAAAACACTAGGTCATAAAAGCCGCTTGGTAGATAAACCTTTTAAGAAGTGTGTACGCACATGTGAAGAGAAAGATTAGAAGGAACACCAAAGCAACAGCCTCCCTAAGCTTCGGTTTCATAAAGACATCTGTAAAATGGGGGCGATAACAGGACCCATATCGCTGCAGAGTTGCTGAGACCTTTAAAGAAGATGGCAAATAAAAATCACAGTTGAGAGCTAGTGCCAGTATTTTCTAAAACAAACATGTATCATATTTATTATAAAAATAAATGCTATTTTCAAAGCTGTTGTTCAACATCCTCTTCAAAACTTTGTATCTACTCCACTGAGATTCTTATCTCTCAAAGCTGCTTTCCTGACCGTAACACTCTAACAGAAAAGTGAGTAAAAGTTGAGCCTCTAATAATTGAGGAGTTCTACTTAAGATTCACAAGATATGCAGTCTTCATAAACCTTGGTCTCTCCTGTGCCCTGTAGTATTAGAATTTCATGTTCAATTCAAGAAGGAAAAAATAAGGTGAAGGTTCCCATGCCCTAAGCCACATACCATAAACAGGATCAACTCCCATCATTTATTTTATATTGGGAAAGCGATAAGAATATATAGAGGAAGAAAAAAACTAAGAAAAGCAAATAAGCTTTTCATTTCCTTCTAGCCGTATGGAATAACCTCACCAATCTTCAGGCTATGCCATTCAGATGGACAATTTCCGCCACTAAAGCCAACATAACCCTCTTTCCTTTCTTCCCAATATCCCTGGGTGATCACAAGATCCTCAGAAGCAGGGTTTATGCCTTTTCATTGTTCTGAACTTCACCTAACAGAGCTGTGGGTACCTAATAAAGACCAGTGAAAACAAGCGCGCGCGGTGACAGCAGACCAGGTTTGGTAAGCAGCTCTTGTGAGACACTCTCATTTATATTTCAACAAAGCAAAACCCCAACCGGAGGATTTCAACCAAAAGGACACATGGAGATCATCTGAACTATGTGTTATTTCACAGACACAAGGGGAAGGGGGTGGGGAGAGTGGGTACAAGGAGGTAAAGGCACCACACAGAGGAAAGGGAGCGGCAACTTTCAAACAGTGCGAATGAGAATTACAGATACATTGATGCCACTGAAGTTCTAGCAGCAACTAGTGCTATATCAAATAGAGGTCCTGCAAACTCAATTTTCAGGAAAACTTAATTTGTATGCTATTATATTAAAAAGGAAAATGTGGAAGTTCCTGAAATTATTTTGTTTGAGATATTAAATACTTAGCAAGCATTTCCAATTGCACATTCCAAGTGCAAAGAGGCACCTTGCCAACCACCCTCACCAAAGCCTCTTACAGCTTCTCAATAACTTCCACAAAGAAACAGATAAACACAATAACAATAAAAATTAAAATAATTACCAAAATCAAGAAGAAACTGACACACCCCTATTTGTTCCAAGAAAACACGAACCACCCAAACAAAAGGTAGACGCTGTCTAGCTCTTCCACCAATGCCCTGTGTCCATGACTTAAAAAGCCTACCCCAATTCCACTGGGCAGACACCTGTGCTACCCCTGAGGGACCGTTTTCCAGAAGAGGGCAACTATGCCTGTAGCCACGCCCCACTGTATCTTTGCACCCCATGTAATTTATCCCTGGTGATCATCTTTCTTTCACAGGCAGAGATTCTAACCCCCTACTATTAGAACAGGAAATCAGAAGACAGGGCTGAGATGGACGCAAGGGTTTAAAGGTCAAGTGCAGGTGTTAAACTTTTATGCAAGAAGCTAACTAGAAAGGCTGATAATTACAGGTAAGAACCAGCTTCAAAGGGCTTGTCAGCTGTCTCTGCCACCTAACAAGAACTTTGGCTAATGACAGTATCATTTACATTGTGGTTTTAAAGCTTCTCACCCTTGAACTCACCCTGACAGTTCCAAAATAACCATATTACGTATGAAAATGGGAGGGAACCCAATTCTAGGAATTATTACCCCAACTTTCAGTAAAAACCAACCACTTGGCCTTCAATTCCTCTCCTCAATTACTAAGAGGACAAAAGGTCTGAGTCTGCTTCCTCTGAGCACAAGCCCTACACTGCTCTCTTTCATGAGTACACTCTCACTTTCAGTAAAGCTTTTGCTTGATTGACTTACGTGGTGCATCCTGAAATTCTTTTCCAAATACCAAGAACATGGAAAAATCTCCACTAGAAGACCGATAACACTACCACCTAGACAATATACTGACATCAAGTGAATGTCAGAAACTAAATCTATTACTATTATCTGTGTGCTAGCCCCAAGTTTAAACTGTAGAAATGCAGAACTCACATCCTCCCTCCCATTACTGTGGTCTGGCAGTTCCAGCCTTGAGGGCTGTAGGACCAAGGGAACCCTGATAGCAGGAAGGTAGGCCCAACAGAGGACCAAGAAAAACCAGTAAATGTGAAAGTAACAATGACTTAATAAACCAGAAAATGAAATGACTAATAAGTCCAAGTGTTAGTGCTTTTTGAAAGACAAATAGAATTAAATAATCATGAAATAAAAGTCATCAAAAGACTATCTCCCACAGAAAGGTACTAACTAGTCCAGACTGTTTTAGTGGCAAGTTCTATTAAAAACCTTCAAAGAATACAAAATTCTTAGTTATTTGAACTGTCTCATAACAAGGCAACATAATGACTTCCCAATTCATTTGGAAAACACGGCACAACTTTGACATCCCGACTCCCAAAAAGTACACCAAAGAGAAAAATATAGACATGCAGGCATCCTTATTATATAGGAATTTAAATGTAAGAGCTATAAACATCATAAACCAAACCCAGTATATATCAATAGAAAACATTTAAGATCAAATACTGTAAAAATGCCAAGGACCAAATATTAAGAAATCTGACTTCACCAAATGACAGGTCAAAGAAAAACCAGTTTCTGATTAAAAAAAAAAAAAAACCTCTCAGTAAATAAAAAGGTTTCTCTCCCACAGAGCCAAGAATGAAGAGCTGGAAAGGATGGGTTTAAAATCAGAAGCCAACAATAATACCTAACAATGAAGAGAAGCATTCCCACCAGCAGGAAACAACCCACAGGTGCCAACTATCACTTCTGCTTTCTTCAAAACCAATTTAGATGTTCCAGCCAAGGCAAAGACAAGAAAAGAGAAAACATAATAAATAGATTGTTGTTGGTATGGTCGTATTGGAAGCAATATTAACTATGGAAAGAACAAAACAGCTTCTGCCACGACAGAGAGCTCACTTGGGCTGCTGGTCCGTTCCTCAAAGCAGCCCCGAGGACACCATACAAATTACAGGAAAGAGGGATTCCAAAAATTAGTATCCTCAAGTGAGAAACTGAAACGAACCCCCATTCACTGCAGAAACGGGCAGCAGCTGCCCCGCCCAGCCTCACTCCTGCATCTCCCACCCTCCCCTACCAAGCACAGGTGACCTCCTCCCGGAGCAGGTCACCCTGTGGGTTTGCCTAACAGCAAGTCACAAAAGCTCAGAATAATCATTTCACAAATTGCCACACTGAAATGTATTTAATTGAGGAATTAATCAAATAATAGAAAAAAATCCAGGAGCTGCTGTTAAGAGATATGAGAAATAAGGATGCACAACTATCTAGCGAAAATTCACAAATGTCCTTAAAAAAAGAAGAAAAGGAGAATTATCCAAAATCCTGCTGGAATTCATAATCAAGTAGCCAGTTATAAAATTAAACTTTTCTTATGCCACTTGACCATATATAGCCCACCTACACTGGACAAGTCACTTAACACCTCAGTTACCTGAGGTGAAAAAGGGGATGATACACACCGCAGAGGATTTCTGTAAGAATTCAGTGTAACAAATGTAAGGCACAAAGCACAGTATCTGGTAACATCCAGTGAATGTCAGAAACTAAATCTATTACTATTATCTGTGTGCTAGCCCCAAGTTTAAACTGCAGAAATGCAGAACTCACATCCTCCCTTCCATTACCTTACCAGAACATAAACTTGAACAAATGGTAACATTTCTAATCTCACTGCCTCTTTGTTTCAAATTACAAAAAATGAAAATGTTACTTTTGATTTTACCATTAGTAAAATATCTTCAAACATATCTAAGTGTGAATCTTGTTACAAGGAAAGTAAAAGGAAATCTGCCATCTCCTGCTTAGCGCTTATGAAGACTGGAAGTAGCCATCACGGGCCACATACCTCCAAACTTCCCAGTCACTGGTGACAGAAATGATGACGACAAACTAAAACCTTAAGCTTTATCAGAGGTGTCCCCACCCCGCTCTGATATTATTCTGAGAGACTTATTTGACCCAGAGGTCTTCAGGCAGAAAACTCATATTGTAAAGAACAGTGATGATATGGATGCCTGTGAATCTCTGTATTTAAAAATGGCTGTAATGAACCCGAAACAGCTCGTGGATGAAAGAACCTCCATGCTATTCAGATTTGCTACAGCATTTCTTGATCCTGTAAGAAAGGAAACCCTTAAAGCCTTGACAATGTACAATCAGGCCCTAACTGTCAAGTGAGATGATCATTTAAACAACATTCCTGACAATCATCACAAAAGACACACATTCTCATAAACATAGTTGCTCCCAGTAATAGCAGTTTCACTACAACTATTTATTGTGTTTCCTTTTGCTGGATATGTTTAACTCCTCAAACTCTGAAAATGAAAGCCTAATGAAAAACTAAGGGGACAAAGTCATCCAATGAAATTATTTACCATATCTTTGTCCTACTGCTGCCGTAAAAATGAGTAGGGACTTAGTAGCTTGAAACAACCTCAATTTGCTATCTTACAGTTCTGTAGGTTAGGAGTTCCACACGGATCCTACTGGGCTCAAGCAGGACATCAGCAGCACTGGATTCCGCCAGCAGCTCTACAGGAGAATCCCTTTGCTTGCCTTTCTCCAGCTCCTGAAGGACACCTGCATCCCTTGGGTATATGGGCCCTTCCTCTATCTCCAAAGGCAAGTTGAGTCCACTCCACGCCACATCAATGACGTTCTCTCCTAACCCCCTCTTCCCTTTATAAAAACACTTAGGATTATGTGAGACCAGCCCAGATAATGCAGGATAACCTCTCTCTTAAAATCAGCTCATTAGCAACCTTAATTCCCTCTTGCCATGTCATAGGACATAGTCACAGATACCAGGGATTAGGCTGTAGGCATCTTTGGGGTACCTTATTCTGCTTGTTACTGAGAAAGACATAAGGAACAGAGAGACTAGAAGTAATGGTAGGCTATGGAGTCGGATGCCCCCAAGCTAAACCCAAAGCTAAATGAAAGATAGTTTTCATCTGCTTGGTTCTAAATTAAATCATGATCCATCCCTTTGAGGCTATAGCATGGAATACAACAGTGTTTAGTTTGAGTCAGGAAGCAAAGTGGTTCTTGTTTCTGTTTGACAACACATTCCCTGAAAGCCCCAGTTTCACCACCTCCAAAATAAAAACACAAGGCCAGCTTCACATAATTGTTGCTAGTATTTATGAAACTGATTTATTCATTCACTCACAAGCAGTTCCGGTAGGTACTGAAGATGGGGTCCCTGCCCTCTCTACCCTCGTAAAAGTGCCTGTCATACACCTAAACAAACAAACAAATGAACAAAAAAACAGCAACAACAGCAGCAGTAGTGTGCCTTCTGAATACCTTCTAATGCCAGGCAAGGCACTCACCACACATTATATCCTTTAATCATCACTCGGCAAATGTGTCTAGACTCCAGATTCTACTACTTTGTAATACACAGTATAAAAACTCCTGAGGGCATCAAAGACATTCTGCCAACTCAGTCTCTTGAGCCCAACCCACTTGTCTCCACAAGTCACCAAGACTGCTCTCCTCAGGGTCACAATGGCCTGCCTCTGCACAGCCATGGGCAGACCCCAAGACCTTGTCCTCTTGGTCCTCTCACCACAACTGACACAGTGATCCTGCCTGGCTCTGAGAGCACCACTCTCTCAGTTTTCATAGGATCCTGAGAGTGATCTGCCACCGGCTCTGAGAGCACCGCTCTCTCAGTTTTCACAGGATCCCGAGAGTGATCCACCACCGGCTCTAAGAGCACTGCTCTCTCAGTTTCTCCTCCTGCTCAGTCTCCTCTTCTGATTTCCCTTCTTTTCTACAAAGTGGTAGTTTAGGCATCAGTCTTCATCTGTTCTCTTCTGCTAAATGATCTCATCCAATTTCATGGTTTTAAATATCATCTCGATGCTGTCTCATAAATTCTTACCTCCAGCTCAGACCTGAACTTCTTTATCCAACTACTTACTAGACCATTCCACCTGGGTGTCTAATTGAGAGAGTGGTGCTCTCAGAGCCGGTGGCTGATCACTCTCAGGTGTCTTCTGATCTACCTCCTCACCATCATCACTTTGCTTTGAGCACCACAGCAGCTCTAGGCACAGTCTTCTTACCCAGTCAACAGTAACTGCACCTTTCCCACTGTTCATCGTGGTTCCTTTCTTCCACGTCCAGCCCCATATCCTAGCCAGGAAATCTGTTGTTATACTTCAAAAAGAAAAAACAAAAAATACTCTAAACCCTTTATTCCTCTTCCCAGAGTTCTACCAAAGCCTCCAAACTCATTTCCCTGCTTCCCGGTTGTCCCTCTCAGACTTGTTTTTGAAACAGCATCCCGAGTGATCTTGCTGAAATCTTACTGAAATAAAGACCCTCCAAAGACTTGCCAGTTTACTCACAATAAAAAACCAAGACCGGGCCAGGCATAGTGGCTCACACCTGTAATGCTAGCACTCTAGGCTGATATGGGAGGATCACTTGAGCTCAGGAGATTAAGACCAGTAGAACAAGAACGAGACCCAGTCACTACTAAAAATAGAAAAATTAGCCGGGCATGGGGACACAACTGGTAGTCCCTGCTACTCCAGAGGCTGAGGCAGAACTGCTTGAGCCCAGGAATGTGAGCTGCAGTGAGTTACATCATACCACTGCACTCTATCCCAGACAACAGAGGGAGACCTTGACTCTAAAAAGAAAAAGTCCATAAATTGACTGACAGGCTTTATATTCTTAGCCGTCCATATTTCTCAGCCTCACTCTTGTTCTCAAAGACACCTGGCATGACCTCACTTTCAGGGATTATATGTGTTTTTCCTTTTATCTGTGAGACTTTTACATCAGATATTTACTCAAATGTCACCTTTCAGAGAGGCCTTCCCTGACCAACCATAATAAAACAGCAGCAACTCCTCAGCTCCCTCCATATTTCATTTACCTAATGTTATTTTTTAATGCAAAACATTTATAACCATTTGCTATTATGCTTAAATGTTTTACTTATTATCTACCTGCCTCATCAAAAGTTGGCTATTTGTATAGCATCCCAAACATAACAGTATTCAATAAATATTTGTTGAATTAATAAATGATCAATCAATTTTGGACTACCTAAAATATTTTTTATCCTAAGTAGTAAAATTATAAATTCTATTCAAAGATATTTCACACCAACGGGAGTCATGTTCATCTCTCAATCTCGAGCAAATAGCAGAAATATCAATTCAAAAATAGTATTTCCAGAGCGTTTTTACTTCAGTTTCCAAATATATAATTTTTGTAACATATGCATCAAAGGGAATGTTTATTCATGCTAGTATCATGCAATAATCAGCAGAACTTGTTAATATTAATAGCTCATTAAATCAAAGAGCAAGTTTGTAATCCAAGGGCTATTTGGAAGAATATAACATTATAACCCTACGTTCCATTTTCCTCAGCAATCAATCTTACAACAGGGTATATTACCATTTGGGTTACTAGTTGCACTAAATTTGTTTATTAAAATTAATACATGTAAAGAATCAATTTAAGTTTCAATAAATGATTCATAATGTTCTACCCACCAGGTGAGATAAATAAATGATTTTTGTGTGATGCATTTTTTGATTTAAAAAGTTATCTCTTGCTTTCTCACAATGACTGATTTTCATTTTAACAAAACTAAGAGAGAACTCAGCTTTTGAACCTACAAGCTGTATTTTAAAATTAATTTAATTTAAAATTAATTACTCTTTCAATATAAACAGCAACAATTTTATTTGAAATAGCTTCAGCTACGTGTCAGTTCACTTGGTTTTATTAAAATTTATCTATCTAATGTGTTCAAAGCCTCCTAACTGGGCTATTTAGAAAAACTAAACTGGATCTAAATGAACATCTGTTTAAGAGGCATGTTTTTTAAATAATGCTAACAAAAACTACAAAGACAGGTTTGACAGTAATTAACCACTGGGTTATAACATGTCTTGGCCTGGGCACTGGGTAATGCAACATGTGAGCAATCTTCGCTTCAGCAAAACACAAGATAGCCAGTATAAGGCTTGGTTTAGCTATTCAGTTGCACTCCTAAATCATAAAAGGTCACTGGGCCCCCCAGCTGGTAGTGCCAAGCAGACCTCAGTACATTCAGTTTCTGTTTGGTCTCTTCTCTTTCCTCACCGCTCCTCTCTAGCCTGATGCTTTTTCAGTCTTGTTTTGTTCTTTGTTGTTCAACTGAAATCTTGAAATGTTAGAATAGCAGTTTGATGCTTCTACTGTAAAGTTCTTTATATACAATACACTAAACTCTTCTAAGAAAAGTGGGGTGTACTTCTAAATATGTAATACATCAAGAACCTATTCAGACTAAGCAGGATTTAAAATACACACATGCATGTATATATCTCCATGAAGTGAGGCTGCTTTAGTTTCCAGCTCTATGACCAATATATTCCACGGCACATTGTTTGTGTTCCACAAATTGGAAAGACCCTACAGAAAATGACATTTCTGTACTGATGATGTCTCAATTTCCTCAGCCCACACTACTGATTCTACTTAATAAATATACCTGTGCTGTGCTAAGCTCCTACGTTTAGAGAACTGTTTGCTACTTCAGCATAACCAGCCTCTCCTGCCTAATATACTACCTGATAAGATTGTGGCCCATGTATGAGCTAATCCATTCAAAAGCACTCAGCACAACACATGGTAAAGTAATTGTTGATTCATGATTTAAATATTATCTTGCATTAAAATGTATATCATGGTCCACAGTGGTGGCTCACCCATATAATCCTAGTACTCTGGGAGGTCCACGCAGTATCTTAAGCTCAGATACTTGAGACCAGCCTGAGGAAGAGCAAGAAAACAGAAAAACCACTCCAGCATTGTGGCAGTCTCCAACAGTCCCAGCTACCTGGGAGGCTGAAACAAGAAGATTCTTGAGCCGAAGAGTTTGAGGCTGCTGTGAGCTATGATACCACAGCACTAACCCCAGGGCAACTGAGTGAGATATATATGTGTGTGTGTGTATATATATATATATATATATACATACACACACACACATATATATCTCTCATAATGCACTAGAACATTAACTGCAGCTCAATTCACAATTGCCAAGATGTGGAAACAACTGAAGTATCCATCAACTCACGAATGGATAAGCTATGGTACTTAATACTATGTACTAGTACATAGTACTAAGTAATACTAAGTACATAATACTATGGAATATTATTCAACCATAAAGAAATATGGACACTATACCTTCTGTATTTACCTGGATGGATTTGGAAAACAGCCTTCTAAAAAAGTATCCCAAGAATGGAAAAGCAAGCATTCAGTATACTCAATACTAATATGAAACTAGTAGATGAACAATTACATGCCCACGCAAGAAAAAAAAACGTAGTAAAATTCAAGCGGGGGGAGGAGGCAGAGGGAGGGGAAGAGGACAGAGGGAGGGAGACTGGTACACGCTCACCTAATGGGTACAATGTAGGGGTATATGGCACACCAGGGTGAAGGGCTCAACTACAACATGGACTTTACCTAACAAATGCAAACAATGTAACCTAATCATTTGTGTTGATAAATTAACCTGAAATTTTTTAAAAAGGAAATAAAATAAAATTTCAATTAAAAAATGTGTATTGGGCAGTGCCTGTGACTCAAAGGAGTAGGGTGCTGGCCCCATATACTGGAGGTGGCAGGTTCAAACCTGACCCTGGTCAAAAACTGCAAAAAAAAAAAAAAATGTGTATCACATGAAAGAAATGAATCAGATGTGGGAATTATCTGACAAGGATTTTAAAGAGGCCATTAGAAAAAAGCTTCAACAAGCAATTATAAATTCTCTTCAAACAACAGGACTTCTCAGCAAAGAAACAGAGTTTATTACAAATTTCTTTTTAGAACTGGAAAATAAAATAACCAAAAGAAATAACTCAGTGGATGGGCTCAACAACAAAGCAGAGATAACAAAGGACAGAACAAGTAAACTTCAAGATAGATAATTAGAATTTACCACCTCTAAACATAAGAAAAATTTAAAAAAAAAGTCTCAGTGACCTCTGTAACAGCAACAAAAGGGTTATCTTTCATAATTAGTAGAGTTCCACAAGGAGAGGAGAGAGTAGGACTGACAAAGTATTTAGAGAAATCCTGGCAGTAAACTTTCTAAATTTGGTAAAGGACATAAACCTACTGATTCAAGAAAGTGAGCAAGTCCCAAGTAAGATAAATCAAAGAAATCCACGCCAAGAGACATCATAATTAAACTTGTGAAAACTAAATTTAAAAAAATTCTTGAAAGCAGCTAGGGAAACACAGCACATGGGCACCAATTCAAATGACAACAGATTTCTCCTTCAAAACAACAGGTCAAGAGGAAGTGGCACAGTATTTCTTAAGTTCTGAAAAAAAAGGAGTTGTCAACCATAAACTGCTGTATCTGGTGAAAATATCCACAAAAACAAAGGAGAAATAAAGATACTCTCAGCTTAAAAAAAAAAAAAAACCTAAGAGAATTTGTCACTTGCAGACGCATTTTTAAAGAGTAGCTAAAAGAAGTTTTCTAGACAGAAAGGAGCACGAGATAGAAGGTAACAGAAGGTGGCACACGACTTTTAAAAGGACAGGATAACACAGAAATGAATGAAAATAGGGGTAAATATAATAAATATAATAGATTATCCTTCTTCATGCATTTTAAAAATAATTTTGATAGTTGAAGCAAAAAGTATAACACCAACTGATGTGGTACTCAACATATGTAAATATTTAAATAACTGCACTTAAAAAGCAAGGAGGGTAAATGGAAGTAGGTTTCTACACTTGACCAGAAGTGGCAAAACATAACGGACACCAGCAGACTGTGATAAATTAGTTATGTATATATATTTTATTACTTAGAGCAACCACTGAGAAAACTAAATACTAAATGAAAAACACTATAAATAAGTCATGTTCAAGTAACTCACAAAAAGGAAGAAAAGACAAACTATGGAAATGTAAAAACAAGAGAAACAGAAGAAAAAATGGCAGACTTAAGGTCTAACATTGTGATAATTACTCTAAATGTGAATGGTCCAGTTAAAAGATTGGCAGAGTAAAAATAGGCAACTGTAACCTTTTCACACACACAGTGAGTTACATGTAATACTGGTAAAATCCAAATAATGTCTGTAGATTGTATCCATACTGATTTATTGGTGTGATATTGTATTAGTTACATAGGACACACCTTTTCGGAAGTGAGTGAAGGGTATACAGAATCTCTGAATTATTTCTTACAACTGCATGGGAATCTACAATTATCTCAAAATTTCAAAAATGTTTAAATATCTCAATAAGAAATATATATTAAAGTAAAAACAATTTCAGCTTTATTGAAAATATAGAATACAATTAAAAAGGCTGAGAAACATATTAAATTTTCCCTCAACTCCCTCATTAGAGTCTGAAATGAAGAAGGCGTGAGGTTTCATTCTGGGCCCACAGCTTTGTAACCCAAAAGTTCTGTGACATCAATACAGAAGACATTTTGTAAATGTGCAGAGATGAATATATTTACCTTTATTATTTATTTAAGTGTATTGTCTTTCTAAGTATATAAGTTATGCATAACCTTGACCCCAACCCTAATAGCCTTACGAGAAATGATCAAGGGAGTCCTAAAATTGAAAACGAAAGGATGACATTCACCATCATGAAAACACATGGAAGTATAAAACTCACTATAAAACAATTACAAAGAGGAAGAAGAAAAAGGAATCAAATGGCAACAACTACATAATTTCACCAGATCACAAAGACATTTGTAACTTTCATTTGGTATGGAAAATTTAGAAAATGAAGGCAGATAATGATAACAAACAAAAATACCTCACATGATGCAGTGTTAATATGGTCTTGCATTCTTTTCTCCTAAGCTTCTATGTGGATTTTGGGGAGTAGAGAGACTAGAATATACTCTCCATCAGAATTGGTAAACTACAACCAGTGGGCCAGATCCAGCAAGACACCCATTTTAATGCAGCCTGCAAGCTAAGGATGGTATTTACCCTAATAATATGGTTACATGCCTACATAGTATCCTCCTCCTTATTCCCTCTATATCTGTTTAGCTTTATTTACTACCTAAACCTTTACCAAAAAAGCCTATCAATGCCCCCCTGCCCCGCATTTCATAGCATTTTTTGATAAAAAGCTTTTTTCAATTAAATAAAGACAACATGAGTATTTTCCTTATCTAAATATTAATGTCATTAATCATGTTAGTGGCAGAATAACAATCCACTATATAGAGATACCTCTTTTAAGCCAATTCCTTATTTCTGGATATTTAGCCCATTTCTAAATTTTTGTATTAGAAATGAAGTAGATAAACAAACACCCTTACAAAGCACATGTACTTGGGGTGGGGCAGAGTCCTGCTCTGTAGCCCAGAATGGAGTGCAGTAGCCCATTTATAGCTCACTGCAGCCTCAAAGTCATGGGCTCAGGCAATCCTCCTCCCTCAGCCTCTGGAGCACCTGGGAATATAAAAGTGCACCACCACACTCAGCTAATTTTTCTTATTTATTTTTTTTGGTAGAGATGAGATCTCACTATGTTGCCCAGGCTGGTCTTGAACTCCTGGCCTCAAGCTATCTTCCCACTTCAGCCTCCTCCAGTGTTGGGATTACAGGAATGAGCCACCACACCTGGCCTAGATGTGCTTTTTTAAAGGTCTAACTTATAATTAGCATTATTTATTTTATAAATAACTATTTTATAAGTATTTTACAATTACTATCTTATAATTAAATAATATATATTTTATGGTAAGACAGGTTATTAAGCAATAAATATTATATATAAATAAACTAGACTATTCTCTATTTCTCCAGACTAGAAAGCAATTCTAAAATGGGTATCTTTTCCCACAAGTTGAACAAGCCAAAATGTGTAATATCACCCCAAATCTCATTTGATACACAGGGGTAGGAGGAAGATTTTTTTTTAAAAAAAAATTCTGTCCAGTTCTACCAAGGTGCATAAAAGTAGAGTCTGGCATAAAATTAGAGCCACAGTGAAGTCAGAGGTGGTGTAACTAGAGGTTAGGAGCCCAGGCTGTGAGTCCACCTGCTGGACTGTAATCCACTTACCAGCTGGGTGGCCTTGCAAGCTCTTTATCTGTAAAATAGATGCTCTCATCATGGCCAAGTCACAGGGTCAATTAACACACCTACGGACCATATCAAAGTGCTAAGCACTGCCTTGCACACTAAGTGTTCATTTTTGTAATGATCATCATTGATCACAATAGGGTCCTTATACATTGTCCCATTGTCCAATCTCTGCTCCACAGAGTGCTCAAAACCTGCCTCTATAAGCAGTAACTTCTGGGATTTTGAAAGTAAAATAAAGTTCCAGAAATCAGTTTGCTCACTTGCTTTTGTTTGAAAATATATCTAATATGGAAGCATGTTATATTTCAGCCTGATAAAACCATTACAAAAGGAGTCACCAATCAATTAAAAAGTGTCACTTTATAAGAATAATGTGAACATAGGGAAATTAATTTTTTGGTTTAGAATTTAGGCTTAGAAACTCTTTTCCTTTGACTGCTCAACATCAGACTCAGTTCCTACACCACAGCCAACCTAAGGACTTTGGTATCTTGATTCCACCACCTGGCTCATCTCTCACATGCTACCTACATTTCCTACTGACAATGTGAGAAGCATCTCCTGAAGGCAGCTTCTCTTTGTCTTCTGTGACTGTCTAGCCCAGGCCCCTATTCCCCTATCTGTGAAGGGAAATTCCACAAACCACCTATATGGTCTTCCTACCATGGTCTCTCCTTCCAGTTCATCTGTCACCCTAAACCAAAAATCAAGCCCTTGGCTGGCTCCCCAGTGGCCACAGTCAGCACTGCCAGGTTTGATACCCAGCAGTTCATAACCTCACTCCAGTTTCCTCACCAGCCTCATTCACCCGACGCTCGTACTTCCTTCTACATGCCAGCCACACTGAGCACCTCACAGCTGGCTGAACACAGGGGCACTTCATGACTTGGTCTCTGTGCACACATTCCCTCCTTCCCAAAGACTCCCAGGCTCATCTCCTAGGGTTCCAGGCATATCCACTCTTGAAGGCTCCAACTGAAGCACTCCGGACTATACTCATCCACTCCTCTCTGCCACGCCTTACACAACAGCAATCATCCCTGAGCACGGAAAAGATCTGAGTGCTTCAAAAGAGGAGTCACGCCCTTTCCAATACAATGTACTTCTTTGTTATGCTTTTCAAAAGTACAATACCAACTAAGAAATGGTCTGGCTCATCTTATTGATGTGGAATAGACAGCATACTGCATATATTTTTTAATCCTGGACAGGAGGACCAATTTTGTTATCCTTCAAAATTTGCCACCACTAATTAAGCATTAACATAAATCTAGGACCTTTAACTAGATAGCCTATTAAACGACATACTTTAACTATCTTGGCTATAATACGGTTTTAAAATTTTAAAAAGTTTAATTCACTTTAACTGTAAAATACAAATTAAAAATTGTTCAAATTATACAACTGTTACCTATGCCACTTTATACTATATTATAGTTTCATTATACTAGCAATTTCATTTCGTTTGATTGCAGTTTTCAAGAGTAATGAAAAACATATGGATATTTGGGGGGGTATTCTTTTTCAAACATACATTAAAATAAGAACTTCAGATAAACCTAAAACAACAGTGTTCCTAATCATAACGGCCAAGTTTACATAAAATGGTAAATTGTTATTATACCTGACAGAATACTACACTGTTACACGGAAATTACCTGAGCCCCTGAATAAAGAGAGGTGAAGGTAAACACGGGAAGTGCTTGTCCTGTGAAAGCTGAAGGTACAAAGCCAATGAGAAGAGGAGACAGAGGAAGACGAGAAGGGGTACAGAAGGCGGCTTCGGCAGACCGAATGGTATCTCCAACTATTACTCCTCAAACTGGAAAGTGATTCAAACTAAGTAAGAGAAGTAAAGAGACCCATGAAAAACTTCTCCAAAGGCTTGCCTCCACAGAGACTTATTATACTTACAAAGCCTAAATTTGCTCTCTGAGCAGCTAGACTACTTTGCTGGTCCATAAACTCACTAGAATCAGGAATATCTGGGAGCCCAAGCACTTCCACAGAACTGGTGAAAAATCTTTCCAAGCCCTCAGTTGAGGCATCAACCTGAGGAATAAACGACCATCACAGCATCTAAAATACAAACTGAAGTATAGTAACACAGAGCACTCCCAGCGTGCTAGGCACCGTGCACGATGCTTTACCAATATTAATCTCATGTAATCCTCACAGCTACCATGTAAGGCAAGCAATGACCCCCATTTTTCACATGAGGAAGCTGAAGATTAGACGAGCTGAGTGCTATGCCCAGGTCACACAAACAGTACGAGGAAGGGCCAACATACCAACCCGAGGTCATGACTCCAGTCCTTTAGTACCATCCAAACAGAAGGGACCAGAGCGCGAAGGCATTTGCAAGAGCCCAGAGTTGGAACCATTTCTCCCACTAATCAGCCTTATGACCTTAAACACTCAGGCTGCCTTTTGGGTCTGCTTCCTCAACTTTAACAGAACTACCTTTTCCTTCTATTTCTTTCCTCAGTTTGATCAACTCTCATTCCTTCACTTCCTAGGGTTTTTTTGGTTTTTGTCCATTTCTAGTCTGATTTTTTGGATTTCTGACTTAAGGTAGTTTATTGTACCTGCAAATGTTTATTTAAGGATACTCAAGTAAGTATTATGATGGAGCATTATGTTACCATCTCCTGCTGCTAAAAATTTTAATTATTGTTTTCTGTTTTCTTCCTATAGTACCTTGCAAGGTTGTTACCTACCATTTCAATTCATTTTTAAATGTCACAGATGTTTCTGGGTAGCAACAATAGATATTACTATGGAAGGGATAGGGTATCTGAGTGGTTTATTGGGGTTTTATATTTTCTTTCCTAAGTGGCACCTTTTGTGGGCAAGTAGAGCGGGTAAGTCTCCTGACCTCATGACCATCTCTGTCTCTGGGCACCCTTAATTTCCACTGCAGAGCTGGCTCTGAGGAATTCAGATGTTTATTTCCTCACCTATATTGAAATTCGTCATACTCCTTATTTCCTAATTACACAGGAGGCCTGGGTTATATGTGCTTTTGTCTACTCTCCTTATTGATACACTTAGCATCTGGAAGATGTGTGGAAAGATTTACATTTAGGTGGCTGCAAATACCCTCCTCGCCTAAAAAATGAAATTCCGGGACAGACAGCTCTAACACAGCATGATTCTGAGAACACCGAGTTCTAAGTTGACTAGAGATTTCAAAAAGAAGGGTGATCTAAAACACTTTACTACTTTAAAATTAAAAAATAGTATACCCTATCTACAAGCAAACTCAGATATGCCTCACTCAGTGACAGCCCCACAGGGGCTGGAGGTCCTTGGTGGTGAAAATGTTAGGAACCATGACTACACAATGGCATCATATATAAGATATTCTCTAAAGGAACTGCATAAGTGCAATTTTTCCCTTAAAAAGCAAATAAAATTCATATAATAACTATAACACGTACAATAATCAGCCCAAATTTAATATACTGTCACATGGCCATAGTCCTATCGGCGTGGACTTCTAGCAGGTTATCACAGATATTTTTTCATTCCTCTGAGCTTAATATTTCTTATTAATCCTATAAAATTAATAAGCTAATTAATTTGTATTATGCTTAAACTTAATTCTTGTGCATATACTTAAAAAGGAATTTTTTAAAAACTCCTCCATCATATATTGCTTTTTCCCTTTAAAATACAATATTCATCCAAAAGCTGATCTACTAGTTAAAGAAAAAAATATATGTACAATCTTCAACACAACTTAATTCTCTAAAGAAATAGGGGGAGGACTCTCTTCCCAACTTTAAAAGTGGATTAGTTTCCTTTTTGAGACGCTAACTCCAATTTCAATGATTCAGAAATTCATATTCACTAAATGAACAAATAAAGAATAACTATTATAAAAACCTACAATGGCTATTTTTTTTTTGAGACAGAGTCTCATTATGTCGCCCTTGGTGGAGTGCTGTAGCATCACAGCTCACAGCAACCTCCAACTATTGAGCTTAAGCGATTCTCTTGCCTCAGCCTCCCAAGTAGCTGGGACTACAGGCACCCTCCAAAACACCTGTCTGTTACAGTTGTCATTGTTGTTCAGCTGGCCAGGGCTGGGCTCGAACCTGCCAGCCTGGGTGTATATGACGGGTGGCATAACGACTGTGCTGCAGGCGCTACAGTGGCTATTTTTTTTTTTTAATGTTAAGATTAGTTTCTAAAACTTTGCATCACTTTACTAGTGCCAACATGCTTTAGGTTAAAACGCTATTCAAGATAAAAAGAAAACTTTCTGTTCCTTTTTCTGCAGTTATTAATATTTGTTTTGTTTTTATCTAATTGATTTAATATTTTTTAAATACAACTCAATCATCTATGGCCGCACTCTACTGTTCACCCCTGCCCCCAGGCCTTAGGAATGCCGCATTTAGCCAAGTGGAGAAAGCCCAAGTTAATAACATGGTTAGCTACAAATCCCCAGGCTCCTGAATCACCATCTTACCTCAGACTCATCTGTAGATTCTCCAAGAGACCCCATTTCCTACAAAGCACAGAGAAGGAAAATGGTCAGAAGAGAAGACAAAAGAAAAAACA
>CAUYQV010160971.1:0-11954 GCA_963574575.1 Galagoides demidoff
GGCGTTGTGGCGGGCGCCTGTGGTCCCAGCTACTTGGGAGGCAGAGGCAGGAGACTCGCTTGAGCCCAGGAGTTGGAGGTTGTTATGAGCTGTGATGCCATAGCACTCTACCCAGGGGGATAGCTTGAGGCTCCGTCTCAAAAAAAAACTTTATTCTAGGCCTATCCCATCAGCCAGGATTAAGAACAGAAGTAGTCTTTCAACTGTTGTGCTGTTAATTTACACATGTGGTTAATTTCTTCTATCTTAGAGAGTTGCCACTCACTGACCCTATTCTCTGCCATAGTTTGATCTGAAAGAGGATTTAAAAGTGAAACCGGCTTATTCACATGGTTCCTGTGTGCTATTAAGTTGCTGCGTGTTAATCTGATTTCAGGTAGAGCTACAATGCGAATGTGGACGAAGAAAAGAGATGGTGATTTGCTCTGAAGCATCCAGTACTTATCAAAGGTTAGTGCTACTTAAACATTAACAACTGGTGGACCCCAGTGAAGGGAATACATGTGTTTATGGTAGGATCCTTTTAGCTTTTCTAGAGGCTGGAGAGTTTTTTTGTTTGTTTTTGAGATAGAGTCTCACTCTATTGCTGTTGGTAGAGTGCCATGGTGTCACAGGTCACAGCATCCTCAAACTCTGGGGCATAAGCACGTACCACAATGCCCAGCTATTTTTTGGTTGTAGTTGTCATTGTTTAGCAGGCCCAGGCCATGTTCGAACCCACCAGCCTTGGTGTATATGGCTGGAGCCATAACCACTGTGCTATGGGTGCCGAACCATGGCTAGAAAGTTTTTTTAAATTTTTTTAAATCTAGTTTCTTGGCCAGGTACAGTGGTTCATGCCTATAATCCTAACGCTCAGGGAGGCTGAGGCAAGAGGATCTCTTGAGCTCGAGAGTTCAAGACCAGCCTGAGCAAGAATGAGACCCTATCTCTACTAAAAATAGAAAAAATTAGCTGGCAGTGTAGAAGGTGGCTGTAGCTAGCTCCTTGGGAGGCTGAGGCAGGAGAATTGCTTAAACCCAGGAATTTAAGGTTGCTGTGAGCTAGGCTGATACCCTGGCATTCTAACATGGGTGACAGAGGTAGGCTGATTATTTTGTGAGGTACTTTGAGCCTCCTGAAGTCTTAGGTCCTATAAAGTCATACAGGGATCCCAGGACAGAGGTAGAGGTATTAGAGAATGAATGGTTGTGTGTATCTGTGGTTAGATACACAGATGTGCCATAGGTATAGGACTTTAAGGGTATGCAGACATCAGATTAGCCATGTTTGAGTACCTACAGAGTGCTAGGCATTGGCCTGGATGCTCAAATGGGTCCTGAGCAATTGGGTTACCTCACTGTTTCCTATATAGCTTCTTAGGATCTAGTTGAGGAGATATGATATAGCATGTAGGTAGTTCATAATAGATGGGCTTCCATAGCCACACAGATTGTCATGAGTAGATTTGTTTTAAAAAAGCTCTTCTGGGGTGGCGCCTGTGGCTCAGTGGGTAGGGTGCCAGTCCTATATACCGAGGGTGGGAGATTCAAACCTGGCCCTGGCCAAACTGCAACAAAAAAATGGCCAGGCCTTGTGGCAGGCGCCTAGAATCCCAGCTACTCAGGAGGCTGAGGCAAGAGAGTCTTCTAAGCCCAAGAGTTGAAGGTTGCTATGAGCTATGACAACACAGCACTCTACCAAAGGCAATAAAGTGAGACTCTGTTTCCTAAAAAAAAAAAAGAAAGAAAGAAAAAGGTCTTCCACATCCCCAGTATGGTTCTAGTGAAACTGCAATAGCTCTTCTTCTCTTTCTTTTTTTATTTCAGAATAGCTGCTATTTCCATGGCCTCTAAAATAACAGACATGCAGCTTGGCGATTCAGTGGAGATTAGCAAGTTAATTACCAAGAAGGAAGTTCACCAAGCCAGGTAATTTATCTTTAAAATGGATATACTCATACATGCCTTCTTTGTTCAATTAGACTAGAGGCCAGGAATCATTCATTTATATTAACCCCCCACAGTAGAGCCTTGCACCCATAGTAGGTGTTCAACAAACATTTGATGTTAAGAGGCAAAACCCATTCCAACCCCAATGAATCCTACTCAAAATACAACTAAGACTAGACCTCACTCTGGACAGTAGATACAGGAAGTGAAGACCTGTATGTGTCCAGCCATAGGAGAACAGAGAACCAGAGTGGTGGTTGTGTTTAGAGAGGGAAGTGAGGCCATTAGAGGAACACTTGGGAAGCATATTGGGGGCTGAGCAGCCAGGAACACTTTTGAGGGCCACCTGAGGACTTCTAGACTCCCATAAACCAGAGGTCTGCTCACCTGTACTTGAAAGGGAGCCTCATTTAGCCATTCCTGGATTGGGGTCCCAGGGAAACAAGGAGAGTCCCAAGGGAGGGGATGCTTATGGGACCTGAAGAGTATGTGGCCTCACAGGGTCTTCCTGGCCTGGGGAGATGTCCTTTAGCAAAAGTCAGCTGTGTTTCCAGTTTGACTATCTAAGACTTCTTTTCTTGAGGATAAGAACTATAACTTAACTTTATTTTTTTCATTTGCTTATCAAGGCTGGAATGTGATGAGGAGTGTTCAGCCTTAGAAAGGAAAAAGTAAGTAGTTTCAAGCCCTTTTTATCACCTTGGCCTTGAGCTCTGTGAAATTAAAAAGAGGGAGCAACCCTTAAGATATTCAGGACTGCTCTGAGTCTTTTATTGCTATTCAAGAGTAAGAGAGACACTATCATTAAGAAGTGAATTGTCTAAGTCAGTGGTTCTCAACCTTCCTAATGCTGTGGCCCTTTAATACAGTTCCTGTGGGTCACACCCTACAGGTTGAGAACCGCTGGTGTAAGTGATAAACCATTCAAGTGATTTCAGCATATTCAGAAACATAAGTGGTGTGGTTTGGAGTATGATATAAACATCACGTACTTAACTGGCCAACATCCTGATTTGATTTTTTTTTTTTTTTTTGAGACAGTCTCAAGCTGTTGCCCTGGGTAGAGGGCATCATAGCTCACAGCAACCTCTAACTCAGGCTCAAGCAATCCTCTTGCCTCAGTTTTTTTATTTTTAATAGAGGCAGGTCTTGCTCTTGCTCTTGCTCAGGCTGTTCTCGAACTTCTGAACTCAAGCAACAATCCACCCACCTCAGCCTCCCAGAGTGCTAGGATTACAGGCATGAACCACCATGCCTGGCTCTAGAATGATTTTTTACTTACTTATTTTTTTTGAGACAGAGTCTATGTAGCCCTCAGTAGAGTGCAGTGGCATCACAACTCACAGCAACCTCAAACTCTTGGGCTTAAGCGATTTTCTTACCTCACCCTCCCAAGTAGCTGGGACCACAGGCACCCACCAAAGCACCTAGCTGTTTGTTGTTGTTGTTGATGTTGTTGCAGTTGTCATTGTTTTAGCTGGTCTCAGGCTGGGTTTGAATTGAACTGGCCAGCCTAAGTATATGTGGCTGGCGCCCTACCCACTACGCTACGGGAGCCGCACTATAATGATTTTTTTTTTTTTTTTTTTTGGAGACAGAACCTCAAGCTGTCACCCTGGGTAGAGTGCTGTGGCATCATAGCTCACAACAACCTCCAACTTCTGGGCTCAAGCAATTCTCTTGCCTCAACCTCCCAAGTAGCTGAGACTACAGGCACCCGTCACAACACCCGTCTATCTTTTTTTTGGTTGTAGCTGTTGTTGGATTCAAACCCACCACTCTGGTGTATATGGCTAGCACCTTAGCCACTTCAGCTACAGACGCCAAGCCACCTATAATGATTTTTTAAATGTGATATAAGAAGAGTTCAACAATTCAGGTTTCTTCGTGTGAATATTTATTTGACTAATGCCAATATTACCCTTTACCCTGCACTCTGCAGTGCCACCTTTGTCATAAATCACGTCATATATGTGAGTCTATTTCTGAGCTTATTGTATTCCATTGCACTAGTATCACACTGCCTTAATTATTGTACCTTTATAACAAGTCTTAATATCTGGTAGTCTACCTCCTCAAAACATGGTTCTTAGAGATTATCTTGGCTATTTGTGGTCCTTTTATTTGCACTTATATTTATTTATTTATTTTTTTTTTTTTTTTGAGACAGTCTCATTATGTCAGCCCTCGGTAGAGTACCGTGGCATCACAGCTCACAACAACCTCAAACTCTTGGGCTTGAGCAATTCTCTTGCCTCAGCCTCCCAAGTAGCTGGGACTACAGGCGCCTGCCACAACGCCAAACTATTTTTTTATTGTAGTTGTCATTGTTGTTTAGCAGGCCCAGGCTGGATTCGAATCTTTCAATAGATTGTTCCTTGCTTTTTAATATTTTTTAATGCTGTCATGAATGGTATTTTGGCTGGGCATAATGGCTTATTCCTATTATCCTAGCACTCTGGGAGGCTGAGACAGGAGAATCACTTGAGCTCAGGAGTTCGAGACCAGTCTGAGCAAGAACCTCGTCTCTACTAAAAATAGAAAAATTATCTGGTTGTTGTGGCAGTGGTCTATAGGACATGCTACTTGGAAGGCTGAGGCACGAGGACTGCTTAAGCCTAAGAATCTGAGGTTGCAGTGAGCTATGATGACACCACTATATTCTACCCAGGGCAACAGAGTGAGACTCTTGTCTTAAAAAAATTAGAAAGAAAAAGCCTAAATGTGGGAATGTTTAAATAATTTATGGGAGATACATAATTAGAAGATTGTGAGCTATTGGCTCAGAGCCTGTGGCTCAAATGGCTAAGGCATCAGCCATATACACCTGAGCTGGCAGGTTCAAATCCAGCCTGGGCCTGACAAACAACAATGATGGCTGTAACCAAAAAATATAGCCAGCCCTACTTACAAAATATTCATTACAGAATTTTACAAAATATTTTCTATGTGTTAGCTACCTCCTTGTAAAATTTTATAATGGATATTTTGTAAATAAAGGTACATTCAGCTATAATTTCCCATTTTCCCTATATACATCGACTTTAGGGGTGACTTTCAGGACACCACATAATAACAACAATGTATTGATATTTCAAAATAGCTAGAAGAGAGGACTTGAGTCCCATTTCTACTAAAAAACAGAAAACTAGCCAGGTGTTGTGGCAGGCGCCTATATATAGTCCCAGCTACTCAAGAGACTGAGGCAGGAGGATTGCTTGAGCCCAAGAGTTTGAGGTTGCTTGTGAGCTATGATGTGATGGCACTCTACCAAGGGCAACAGAGTAAGACTCTGTCTCAAAAAAAAATAAAACATAGGGTGGAAAATAAAACATAAAAAAAAATCTGGGGCTCGGCGCCTGTAGCTCAGCGGCTAAGGTGCCAGCCAGCCACATACACCAGGGCTGGCAAGTTCAAACCCAGCCCAGTCCTGCCAAACAACAATCACAACTACAATAACAACAACAAAAATCTGATTTACTGACTTAAGTAATGCATAAGAAATTTAGGATGTAGTAGGTACTCTATGGTAGTTTCCCTTCCACTCCCTTCCTTTTATTTACATACTTCTTTCTCACTTCCAGGAGGTTAGCAGAGGCATTTCATATCACTGAGGATTCTGATCCGTTCAATGTACGTTCTTCAGCGTCAAAATTCAGTGATAGTTTGAAAGAAGATGGCAGGTATATAACTTATTACATCTTTTTTCTTACCTGTGAGAGTAATACTCTTATTATAAGAGTTCTTAGTCCTTTAAGATGTAGTAACTAATACCCATTTCTTCTGTGATTAAGCCAATTCAAGTTTGTTTATCTGTTGTAAGATATCCTTCTCTTAGTTTCTCAAAACTGTCCCTTTGAAGAGCTGAAGTTGAGCTGGGGGTGGGGATGGGGCTATGGTAAGAGTTTGAGCCTTTTTGTTTTGTAGATGAAAGTGAAAGATCTGATTCAGCGCCTGTGGCTCAAGTGGCTAAGGTGCCAGCCACGTACACCCAAGGTGGCGGGTTCAAATCCAGCCCCGGCCCGCCAAACAACAATGATGGCTGCAACCAAAAAATAGCTGGGCATTGTGGCAGCGCCTGTGGTCCCAGCTACTTGGGAGGCTGAGGCAAGAGACTCGCTTGAGCCCAGGAATTGGAGGTTGCTGTGAGCTGTGATGCCATGGCACTCTACTCAGGGGACAGCTTGAGGCTCCTGTCTCAAAAAAAAAGAAAAAAAAAATGAAAGATCTCTGGGCTTCATTCCATCTTGTCCACTCAAGTCTCACATTCACATGGGTTCTCACCTGCAGCAGTAAGAGCTCCTGTCTCTTGGCCCTCTGATGGCTATTTCTCCATCTTCTTTTCTCATATATTTTTTTTCTTCTTCTTCCTTCATTCTGTCACAGTTGACCTTCTGTTGTCTGACAATTCCTGATCTCTGCAGTTTTTCTGCCAACATTGTCTATTGTTTGCATTGTGCAGGTAGAGGGTGGAAGGAAGAAGTTCTCAGAAGGGCAGATGAAATTAACTATGGTGATTTTTCATTTCAGGAAGGACTTAAAGTTTGTCAGTGACATCGAGAAGGAAATGGAAACCCTTGTGGAGGCTGTGAATAAGGTTGAAGTCAAAACATCCCACTGAACATTTCTCTAAGGCTAACTTGATAAAAAACCAAGTTGCAGAAACACTGTCAGCCTAGAGTAGTTGTAGGAAGAACTTCCTACACTTCCTTGAGGATCCTTACCCCAAATCCCATCCATGTAAACCAAGAAAAACTCACTGGTAATAATTAAAAGACTACATGGAACACTTAAGCAGTCACAAGAAGTCCTCAGATCTTTGAAGGGCTGTGATACGATAGGAGAGCATACTGGGTCTTTATTAACCCAAAGACAGGAAAGAAATCCTAGGGGAGGGATAAAAGTAGTATGCCTGGAACTGAAGAGAGTGGAGTAGACTCCTTCCAAAGACCAAGGCCCCTGTCCTAGAGTGGCCAGGGATGTCAAGAAGGTAGCTTTGGCTCGGTGCCTGTGGCTCAAATGGCTAAGGCGCCAGCCACATACACCTAAGACAGTGGGTTCAAATCCAGCCCAGGCCCACCAAACAACAATGATGGTTGCAACCAAAAAAAAAAAAAAAAATAGCCAGGTGTTGTAGTGGGCGCCTATGGTCCCAGCTACTTGGAAGGCGGAGACAGGAGACTCACTTGAGCCCAGGAGTTGGAGGTTGCTGTGAGCTGTAATGTCACAGCACTCTACCCAGGGGGACAGCTTGAGGCTCTGTCTCAAAAAAAAGAAAAAAAGAAGGTAGCTTTAAGGGAAAAAAGTCTGATTTAGTCAGAAGCTGCCAGTGTGACAGCACCTCCCTTTTCAGTCAGTGGGGACTGGGAGTGAGGACGAGATGACTGATTGAGCTGCATATCTAAGGTGGATAGTTTTCCTCCCCCCTCTTCCCATTCCCTTCCTTTCCTCCCTTCTGTTAACATTCGGTTTCCCACAGAATACCTACATGAAAGAAAATACAGAATATATTGTTTCTATCCTAGAGACCTGAGCAAATGTATTCTTCTGCTTTTGTGTCTTTACCACATATTCATGGTTTTTAGAATAGAACATGCTTTTATAGGAAATGAGATTTTCTTATTTCATTAAGTCTTCAACGTATTTGGTCATTTCTTGGGAATATCACTCATTCTCTAGCTGTGGGACCTGTCAGAAGCAGGAGCAGTTAGTGTCCATCTGAGTCTCTTTGTCCCTCACCCTGTCCAGCTGCTACTGTTGTCACTTACAGAGCATTAGCGTTCATCTTCCCAAACCTCTCCAGGTTTGCTTGGCAGTTAATGAAGTAATTAATATGTACTATGGGCCTCTAAAATTCAATCTACTTTTATTGACCCATACTATTATAGTAAGATTAGTTATAAGCATTTTCTGTTTTCAGAATGATGTCAATCAGTCATCTTTTCTCTCAATACAGGGAAAGAATAGTAAGAAAAGCCACTGCTTCCCTCCCATGAACAGAGACCACCGCCGGATTATCCATGACCTGGCCCAAGCGTACGGCCTGGAGAGCGTGAGCTATGACAGTGAACCAAAGCGCAATGTCGTGGTGACTGCCATCAGGTAGGTTGATTTTGCTATTATGAGAGTAACTCCTCAGGAGGGCAAACTGGACTTACTTACGTCTACTTTCCCACTTGGAAGCCTAGAAGGAAAATCTGCTTCCCTAGGACTTCTAAGATGATCTATAGGCCTGAGCCAGAGAGAAGAGCCCATTCCTCAGTCCACAGGGCAAAAATACTAAACGTATACAAGCCTCACATCTGCCAGATCCACAGCACACACAGGGAGCAGCACTTTTTCAGGCAGAAGGAACAGACCCTGGGGGCCTAGGCAGAATGCCTGCCCATCACATCAGTCCCTTCCCCTTCTGTCCTCTTATCCTCCCTCCAGGAGGATAGGGTATGAGGGAAATGGAAAGGAAGCTGATTCAAGGCATCCCCTATGAGCAGTATTTTGCCATCAGAGGAAACTGAGACAGTAACGGGAGCCAGGAGGGGATAGGCATGACCTAGAGTCACTGTCAGAACCTGAAAGAATAGGGAAAAACTCAAATGTGCCATGAGAGGAAGCAGGCATTAGGCCTAGCAGAGGAGGGTGGAAAGGCCAAGGGTTAAATGCCGACGACCACACCTGAGAGGAGACAGATACACCAGAGTGCTTAGCAGTGTCACAGACTGAGTTTCTAACTGCCTATCTCCCCAAACAATTCTTATTTTTCAATACTTGGTGTTTTGACTTTTATCAGAGGGAAATCCATCTGTCCTCCTACCACGTTGACAGTTGTGCTTGAAAGGGAAATGCAGACACGGCCTCCACCACCTATTCCTCATCACAGACTTCCGACAGACAAGTAAGAATTCTCCAGCCACTCTCCAAAGGGACCTGTCTGTTGAGAGAAGCCAGCCGGGGCTGAACTGTCTTAGGCTACACCAGCTGTTGGTGGCTTTCTCAGGCCTGGCCTTGGGTGCTATGTTCAAATATGTAAGATTTGGTTGGCATATCAAATATGTTTGTGCCAGAGGGATCTAAGTTTGATGTTTCTGATACCTGATTCTACTCCAGGGAGAGCAGTCACTAAACATAGTTTCCACAATGTAGAATGTAGTAATACTGGGAAGTAAATTTTGTCTGTTATACCAGATGGTTTGGGACTAGAACACCCCTGGGTTAACACTCTGGGCTGGGTACAGTGACTCATGCCTGTAATCCTAGCAATCTGGGAGGCCAGTGTGAGTAGATAGCTTGAGCTCACATGTTCAAGACCAGCTTGAGTAAAAGCAAGACCCCATCTCTACTAAAAATAGAAAAAAGGCTCAGCGCCTGTGGCTCAAGCGGCTAAGGTGCCAGCCATATACACCTAAGGTGGCGGGTTCAAATCCAGCCAGGCCCGCCAAACAACAATGACGGCTGCAACCAAAAATAGCCGGGAGTTGTGGCGGGCACCTGTGGTCCCAGCTACTTGGGAGGCAGAGGCAGAAGACTTGCTTGAGCCCAGGAGTTGGAGGTTGTTGTGAGCTGTGATGCCACAGTACTCTACCCAGGGGGACAACTTGAGGCTCTGTCTCAAAAAAAAAAAAAGTAATAAAAATAGAAAAAAAAAAATGAGCCAAGAGGATCGTTTGACCCCAAGAGTTAGAGGCTGCTGTGAGCTGCAATGCCACAGTGCCCTTCCCAGGGTGACAGCTTGAGGCTCTGTCTCAAAAAAAAAAAAAAATTTGTTACTCTGTAGATGGAAATGGGTTTAGAGGTTAAAGCTAGCTAAGTGAAGGGGGTGGGGGAACTTTAATGTTTTATTTCTATATGGTTTGAACAATTTTTACAACATATTCATGATTTAAAGAAAAGAAAACAAAACTGGCAAGGAGCAAATCTGTATAATGTTTTCTCAGATAGGAACAGGGAAGGAGCACTGTCCTGCATTCTCCCTTGTCAGAAAGGGATCTAGATGCCATACTCTGACCAAGACAGTGGGCTAAAAGTTACTCTGAAGCCCAAAGAGATTCCTACTCCTGTTCGGGCCTTCACACAAATTCTAGCAGTACCTCCACTATGCTTCCTGAATAAAACCTCTGGTTGGGTGGTTAGGGCAGTTTACAAGGTCACCATTAAGGTTGTAGCAAACTGGTGTTCCATGGGACTGGACAAGATAGCAAGTGTTGGGTCGGCACCCGTAGCACAGTGGTTATAGCGTCAGCCACATACACCAAAGGTAGCAGGTTCGAACACAGGCAGGGACAGCTTTAACCAACAGTGACAACTGTAACAAAAAATAGCCTCAAAAAAAGAAAGAAAAAAAAAAGATAGCTAATTGTTGCCTGTTGGGCACAGCCTCAGCCAAGAGCATCTGGAACCATGTAGCTCCCCAGAACCAGCTCCTCTTCCCCTTAGAAACCAGAGTCCTGGCTCGGTGCCTATGGCTAAGGTGCCAGCCACATACACCTAAGGTGGCAGGTTCAAATCCAGCCCAGGCCCACCAAAACAACAATGACAGCTGCAAACAAAAAATAGCCAGGCATTATGGTGGGCTCCTGTGGTCCCAGCTACTTGGGCAGCGGAGGCAGGAGACTCGCTTGAGCCCAGGAGTTGGAGGTTGCTGTGAGCTATGATGGCACGGCACTCTATCCAGGGCAAGAGCTTGAGGCTCTGCTCAAAAAAAAAAAAAAAAAAAAGGAACCAGAGTCACAGGTCTGGTCAAAGGGACAGAAGTCCCTCCTCATGGACAGAGGTTTTCAAAATGTGAAGGATATTCCAAGACCTTGCCCCAACTGTGCTCTGTAGACATAACCATGTGGAATCATTGGCTTATTTATGCCATGATGTCTTTTTTTCCCCCTTTGCTTGCTTTATGTTTAGAAAGAATAGTACTAATATAATGAATATCTGCGTGGCCATTACCAGATTTCAACAATTACCAGCTCATGTTTGCCCCCTTGTCTTATCAAACCTCACAAATAGTAAATCAGCTAATTCTTAACTTTCTGAAGACCTGTATTTGTTTCCTCTGAAGATGAAAAGATTGAACATTCTTTGTTTGCTTTTCAGGAATTCTGGAAGCTGTAATTTACAGAAAATAGCCAAGGAGCCAATAATTGACTACTTTGATGTCCAGGACTGAGAAGATCAAGATGCACTTAGATAAAAGAATAATTAGGTGTAGTGGAGACTATTCTGCCAGCAGATAAATCATGCTTGTTCCCTACTGCCTGATAGAATCACAGCATCATATACTGTCTTATACTGATACATCCAAAGCATGAGTGTGTCAGAAATCCCTTTGTCTGTTCCTATCTGTATAAAGCATTTCAGTATGGCCAGATCTCTGATTGGATGAGTCCAAGGAATTCAGTTATATATTTGAAGAGGCTTCTCATGCCATCACTGTGCTTGCTCTGAGGGTTGACTGTTGGGCTTTTATTTGGACAAATCAGAATTTTAGCCCAAAACTGGCTTTAGAGCACTTATTCATAGCCTCAGTTATCCCAATTTTCTATTCTCAAACTATCTAAAATGTCAACAAACCTCTCTTTCTTTATCCAAACTGATTGAAATCTTTGGAAAGACACAAGCACATTTCATACTCTAAAATAATCAAACATTGAACTGGTATACCATATCTGGATTCACACATTTTGTCTTCACCCCAACTTTCTTACCTGTCTTTTGCTAAAAGCTCTCATAGGTCTGTCTAGCTGAACTTCTTTTAGTGGTTCTCAGTGCTGTCAGTTCTGAACCTAAGGAGAAGGGTCAGGTTCTTTACAGAATTCCATTTCCGGCTCGGTGCCTGTGGCTCAAGTGGCTAAGGTGCCAGCCACGTACACCTAAGGTGGCGGGTTCGAATCCCCAGCCCGGGCCCGCCAAACAACAATGATGACTGCAACCAAAAAATGGCCGGGCGTTGTGGCGGGCACCTGTGGTCCCAGCTACTTGGGAGGCAGAGGCAGGAGACTCGCTGGAGCCCAGGAGTTGGAGGTTGTTATGAGC
>CAUYQV010160972.1:0-14651 GCA_963574575.1 Galagoides demidoff
CTCCGCCTCCCAAGTAGCTGGGACCACAGGTGCCCGCCACAATGCCTGGCCATTTTTTGGTTGCAGCCATCATTGTTGTTTGGCGGGCCTGGGCTGGGGATTCGAACCCGCCACCTTAGGTGTACGTGGCTGGCGCCTTAGCTGATTGAGCCACAGGCACCGAGCCACCTTCATAGTTCTTATTGCTACATAAATTAATTCCTTTATTTTTCATTTTATTCTACACATATTTATTGAATATACACTACATTTCAGAGATTGTTTTTTTCTCATTTACCCCTGAATCTTGACCTCCTAGAACAGTGTATAGGAGGAGCTCGAAAAGGTTGATTGTCCTGTGGGTTAGTTCTAAGGCCCTGTTTTCATTTTTTCCCCCAAGATTGTCAGGCAGAATCTCTGAAGCTTGTCATGCCTTTGTTAATTTTCTCCCTTTTTTCTTCCTAAATCCCAAGCTCGGCTTTTTCTAAATTCTCAAAAGGCTTGGTTCACAAATATGCATTTTTTAAAAATGTATATGAACACAGCACACTGTACCCCATGATTGCATTAATGTACACAGTTATGCTATAAGAAATAAAAAAAAATTCAAAAAAAATTGGTATATAGCTAGATACAAAAAGGTATCTAGAGATAAACCAGGGTTTTGATAAGAACAACCAGATGTTAGGGGAATGATAATCACACTTTTATTGATGTGTATATCAACCTACCCTTAATTATGTGCATATAGGCTACTGCTCCCTACCATACAGCAGTCTCTTGGTATTGCCAGGGCCAAGCCCCAAGCCTGCCATGGTGTAACTGTTTCTCTTTCTCATACATTATAACATTCATTACATCTCATGTGGAAGGGGACATTTCTTAAAATTTTCAATCATCTAAAATCAGTCATTTAAATAATGGACATATGTCATTAAAGTTTTTCTTTTAAAGGCAACTGTCAAAATCCTTTTAAAAAATTATTATTCTTCTTTAAAAATTTATGTCCTCTAGGCCTGTTGGTTGAATCTGAGAAACCGGTGACCACATCTGTCAGCGTCTCTCAGTGACTGATTACATAGGATTTATCAGCCACACTCAAATTCTCCAAGGGTGTTAGTCCATTTTCATAGTTCTCACTAAGGAATGTCTACACATCTCCTGTGGTTTTCCAATTTAGATTAGGATTTACTCCCTATCATCACGGGGGTAGGGAAATCTTATGATAGTAGGAAAAATCTGAGTTGTCATTTCTTAGTACCCCTCAATAAACGGAATTGTTAATCATAGAATCAGCAAATGCCAGAGAATCTCTGAGTCATTAGTTATCCAGAATCAACTGGTTCAGCCTTGTTTGTTTACTAAGGGAGAGCAAAGGAGATACTGGCCCCAACGTTGTGCGACTGGTGTTCACTTTGTCCACATGTATTAAACACATCATGCTTCTTTTCCTAAGTAGTTTTTGGTTATTGATAACCCCCCTTCACCCGCCAAAGAAAATACAAAGAAAAAAGCATTAAATTTCAGGTGCACATTTTTTAGAATTGCATATTGCCAGGATCTATGAGGAATCATAATTAGAGATGACTAAAGTCATTCAGTAACTAGTCATTATTGTGCCAATGGCTGTCCTGACTGACGGGCTTCACCGCTAATCCTCAGTACAATTATAGACAGGAATTTCTTACTAATACAAATGCGGAAACTAATCCTAAAAATTACAAAGTAACTTCCTCAAGATAATAAGTACCAGAGAGTGACCAAGCCAAGAATTCAAGAATTGAACTTGAAAGTTTTTACTCCCCAATAGACAACACCATTTCATATCTACCTGATCATATTGTCAGAGGAGGTAGTTAGGTATGAACGGAAAACTGAGTCAAATGGCTGGAACAAACAGACCCCAGGAGATGAGAAGAGCCATTAATTTCTCAGTGTTGCCCGGGTACAGAGCGACCTTTCCCCCACTGTATATGAGAAAGAACAGAACGAACACTGATGGCTCAGCCTGCTTTGGCATCAGCAAACACAAACAGCAGCCACTGGGGGTGAGGTGCACCTGCTCCCGTCCAGCCTGCCTGCTCCCATTCTCAAGAACATACTTTTATTTCTGCCCAAGTCTTTTCAAAGCCTGTCTGCTTTCCATCAACAAACTTGCCACTATCTCTTGGTTATGTGCCTGCAGTGACATTTCTTTCTACAATGTGAATAAGAACCTTTTGCCTATGACAATAGCTCCTAACAGAAAACAACAAAAAAAAAAGAAAGAAAGAAAGAAGGTTTAGATTAAGACAGACAGATATATGCTAAAGTTATTTTTTATGTAAAAATTTACTTATAAATACATTATCAATTTAAATTTAAGAAGTATACAAGGTGATTAGGTAAAATATAAAATGATATAATGCAAAAGAAGATGAGTTATGAATGAGCCTGTCATTCTTTCCACTTACATGTATAATACAGTTGGATTGTCCTATTCAGTAAAAAACAACAACCACAAAACACACACACACAAATTCTTCATTAACTCAAGTTTACCGAAGTGTATCTCATGTTATACTGGTTAATAGTTTTTTTGTATTTAGGAATGCCCCTCAAATCTATTTATGGATTTGCATCTAACATCCACTTTAAAAAATGATCACTCTTTTCCTAACTTAAGCTTTTAAATTTTCTGAGCTGACATTTTTATTTCATTGGCATGCTTTATACAATTTTCTAAATGCTCAAAAAACTTTAATAACCTATTAACAAAAAAACTACTTTTCTCCTTCTAAATTAATACTGCAGTTTAATCATAACCATGTTTACATTTTGTCATTGTTGTTGTTGCAGTTTGGCTGGGGCCGGGTTTGAACCCTCCATTCTCTGTATGTGGAGCCAGCGTCCTACTCACTGAGCCACAGGCACCGCCCACCATATTTACATTTTGAAAAGAAAATGTTATGGTACTCACATTAGCAAACATAAAAACACCTCTATGCACATATACACAAAAATTATGCACTTGCTGGAGTCTGAACAACACGTTTATTTTCAATTTAGATGAGTTATCTGTTTCTCTAAAAGATGTTATCACTTTTTCTGAAGCCTGAGTAGACTGTGCTGTGGTTTTGCTTTCAATTGTTTCTTAGCAGGTGGACTGAATCTCTTAGTCTCACCTGCCTTGTAGCATAGGCGCCCCTTGTTACTTCTCATTAACGAGATCAATCTCTGAAACTTCCCAGGAACAAAACCTAGCGCCTTCCTTTCTCCGCTGCTTCCATTAACTTGTCCTGTTGTGCTTGGCACATTGTAACCACTCAAGTAAGTCTTTGTTGGCTACTAAATTCTTAAAAAAAAAAAAAGTCATCTTCATATATAGAATTGCACGAACTGCTTTTCTTTCTAAAAATAGATTCAAGCAACTCATTAATAAGTTAGGAAATCTGTAATTTGTGGGGGTGGTGATGTTATGGGAGGAAATCATGAATGATAAGAAAATAAATGATTTAACACTGTGCCGGGATCTGGAAACTAGAGTCTTTCACTCCAATCTCAACTATAGAGAGTTGGGCAAGTCATAATCTCATCCATCAACAAAGCAGGCAGGCGTGGTTCTCACGGCCTAAACTCTCCACTCTTCCGACAGCTGTGTGACAAAGTGGCTCTCTCTCTGCGGCTCAGAAATCACTTTTGTAACGTGCAACTTTTATTGTATTGTCATAATGCGCATTGAATAGTACATAGAAGAAAAAGCATTTATATTTTACCTGAACCATAAATACTTGGCCAGGTTTTTAGCTATCTTTGAATTGTACATAAGAGAAGCGGTGGGATCTCATACTCAGAAAATAGATGAGATCATGGCAGAGGTGACTCCATACTATTTTCTATTCCCCACTCCATTTTAGTCATATGTAATGAAACGATTTGATGGGAGCAACATAGAAAATTACTGAGAATTTTTATATTCTGAGGTTCTTTGACTATTGACTGAGTGGGCAAAGGGGCAGGATTAATATCTATTTCTGGGGAAAAAAAGTTTTGTGAGACAGAGGTACATTTTCAGACAGAGATTTTTTTTCTTGCTTCACTGGGCAAGAAAGCTTTATCTTGATCTGTGAGGTTAACTCTGGGAACAGACCACTGCGGAGAGCTGGGTAACACAAGGCCAAGAGATGAAGGGAGAGAAGGCCCTGTTAGTTTCCTGCCTATACAGGGCACGTCACGCTTGGGCCATGAAGATGAGGGTAAGAGTTTGAAATCAGCTGTGAAATTATTTTGGTACCTAGTGTAGAGTGAAGGATTGAGGTTATGTTTTCTTAGTAATTTCCAAGAATAGACAAACTGGAGCTTTGTATTAGCCCCTGTATGTAATGAAGGTATAGATCTTTAGTCAGCCATTTGGTCAAGCAGAAATAGTAGTAGTTTTATGATAGATAGCTCTTGAGATAATAATCAGAAAAAAAATCAAGGTCATTTTTGTCTGATCCTTAAGACTTCCAATATCAAAAAGCTTACCCTTTGTTGGATATATCAACAAATAGATAATTAACTTCCAAACAAAACAACAAAAAAGATAAATTCTTTGCTATTATATATGACTCTATTTTGGGTCATAGCCTCAAGTCAGTAGGTACTGATGGAGAAAGACATACTTGAGGATTACCTATGAACTAGTACAGACTCAAAATGGCTTAATGACCAGGTTCTATGTAGCATTAATAGCAAGGTCCTTCTTCTACCAACTCTGACTCTTAAATCTCTCATATCACAGAAATTTATGGGAACATTATATGAAACAAAACCTTAATTTGACCTAAATAGTTAGTGACATCTACTGACTCAACTCTTTTCTTTATTTTTCCCATAAGGGTCATGCATCATTATTGAAGGTTAACATCCAATATCACCCAATAGGACTTTATTAACAAACACTGATATTAATTACCCAGTGCTCACCAATGTTAAGTTTCTTTTTTCATGTTTGCTTTATAGGGCTCGTTGATTATAGTAGTAAAGGATTAATAAGATGCAGACTTATTTTTCAGTGACCTGAAACCGATACGTATAACATGTATGAAATTATGCAGGTAAAGGGAAAATAGGAAGTAAACCTTGTGAGAGGCAGTAATTAAAAGAATGCCGTCAAGGTTTGAATGAGAACTTTTTTATAATGCTATGTAGAAAGAATTGGCCAGAGATGGGAAATTTGGGTGAAGCTGTCAAGCGATTGCATAAAGTCTGTTTTGCAAAATGTCAAATATTTTCTCTCCACTAAAGTTTAGCTATAACATAAGTATAGGATCCCAATTATATATGAATCCTTGCTAATCATAGAAATCTTTCTAGAAAAATATCCCTTCTAAGTTTTTCTTTTGAAGTAATGGAGAGCTGGATCCTTAAGGGAGATTAGAGTTTTCAGAAAATTAGAGCCATAAAAGGAGAATGGAAATCTTTGGTTTTCTCCTTTTTTTCCCCCTCATTTTTGTAGTTTTAGTAACCAAATATTGCTGGCTAATAATTAATAGTGTAATGTCATAATCCTCCCATCTACACTGATAATGGTTGCTCTGTAGAATTCTTCTGTTATGCAAAATGTCTGGATTTGTTTGTGTTCTAGCAAAAGGTTCTAAATAAGCAAATCATCAGTTTATTAAAGAGATCAGCTTAATAATCTATTGTCTTATAGTGTTGTAAGGGGAGACCTAGATCAGGTATTTTGCATTTCTTTTTTGAATTGAAATATTTGGTAACATCCAGTTATCCTGTTGATTTTCATCTAGGCTTAATTAAATCATAGCTGTGTACGTCAATGCAATCACAGGGTACAGTGTGGTATTTTCATATACATTTTGAAATACTGTCATCAAACTGGTTAACATAGCCTTCATGTCATTTTCTTAGTTCTTGAGTTAAGACATTCATACTCTGCTTTTAGAAAGATTCATTTGTTCCCTTGTAAAATAAACCATAGAGGTGACCCCACCATAGGCTTAAAAAAATTAATTCTCTATGCCAGAGATACACATATTTATCATCTGGAGTTTTCGAATTAAATACTTCACAAATTTTTTATAGCATAATATCCTAAGCATAGTCATCATATGCCTCACCTTGTCAAGGGCAGACTCATTATGTATGTAGTTTATATGAAATAAATGTGATTTTATTGTTTGAATTGTATATGTTTTTTAATACAGCAAAATTTTAAAAGCTGACAAACTGACCCGGTTAATCTCGTGCATTCAGAACATACCTGAATAAAGAGAAAGTGAGATTCTGACAAGCGGTAATTTAGGAACCTGCACTTGCCTAAGTTGCTATACTGTGGGAAATTCTGAAAATAAAATTAACCTTCAATAAAACAACGTTTAGGAAAGAGTTTTATTCCCTGCGGGCACAAGAATGTAAAAAAAAAATAATATTCAAGGGTGCCCACTAGCGCCAATGCGAATGTCTGGAGAAAGGGAAGGCTCTTTAGCATTGGTCTGAGGAATGCAACAAGGGGGACCCTGGGAGAGTTACTGAGCCCAAACTCAGCAATGAATGTTATAGAGAATTTTACTATAAATGTTTGCATGACAAATAATGACACAGCATAGCACGATAATCAATTTTTATTTTCTCCTCATTACAATTCTCGGGACATTCTCTAACTCGTGGGACCAAACGATCCTTCTTTCCGTATTCCAGCAGATTTTGTTTCTTCACCATGTTTTTCTTTCTGACCTGAAGTGGGTATCTGTGTTTTCTTTCCTCGTAGTATTTGGATTACCCCCATCAGATGTCTTTTCCACACATGGGGAAAGTGACATTTTCATCCTGTAGTATCACAGCTATTCCTGCATAGAACACCCTAACAAAATTTCAGAAGCTTCGCCCTGCAACCACTGCATTAGAGACCAATTTTCCACATATCCTTTGAGTAGTCGGAGCTTTCTAGATATCGTTTTTATTACTTTTATGAACAGTTCGGGTTTTGTGTAATTGTCTTTGGCTTCAGGTTTTATTGGAAGCATCTCATGATCATTGGTAGATAAGAAAGATCTACACAAAAAGACAAACAAATATGACATGATGTGGGTACATTAAACAGGTGCCTGGAATCCAGAGGACTAGCTGTATTTTTTGGTTTTACATCTGTTATGACTGGGGGCTTATTGGCAAGAATTTGCACTCACAGACTCATAGAAAGATAAGTGACAATATTAATGTCTTATTTTAAAATTAGTGTCAAAGAAGCCGTTCAGTGCAAAATAGAAAGAAAAGAGGAGTAGAAAGTAAAGGGCACGCTGGGACCTCAAGTGACAGTGCTGTTACCCTGCAGAGTCTATAGGACGTCAAAGGGTTGGAGATTCAATTGTCCGGACGCGTGATTTGGCGAGCCAGTTTAGACTCGAGTAAACTGGACCTGTCACTGAAATCACAATGGGTAAAAATGGACCTATTCAATCTGTCTCTCAATGCCCCAAATTCTTCCCGGTTGTAAATTAGAGCTTCTGGACAATGTATTAACTCATTCGGGTCACCAGGGTACTGTGTTAGCTCCCTGCTCACAATTGCCCATGACCAATTCTGCACTCTCCCCAGCAGGAGGGATGCAATGTCATTTTGTGCTCTCTTCTTTAGGATAATATCAGGCCTGAAAGGGAAGGAACAAAAGGCCTTGCCGCTTTCCTTCCACCCACCCTGCTCAGCGGTAATCACACCCCCACTTCCACTTGGCCAGACGATGAACCAGACAGAAAATGAGCTTAGAGGGTGTGTGGTTACTCGCCGACTTGAATAAAATCAAGAATTCAGTGCTGTTCAACTCCATCCTCAAGTCCAAGAAAACAGGCATATGGGCAGCACGGGAGAGCTGGAGAGTTTTCTACCTCATCCTTCGTGAAATCATGACAATATGGTTCCTCTTGCTAGGACCAACATTTTAATGTGGCTCCTGTCTGCTTTCTTGACAGCATTTCATTCTATTCCCTACTCAGTCATTACCATCCAGCAAGGCTGGCTTTTTAAAATTGTATTTAAGCATGTCTGTTTCTCACTGAATCTGGGCCTCAATGCGTGCGTGATCCTCCCCTTCCTCGAACAGAGCCATTCTTCACCCAACAAGCTCCAACGCGTCAGTCAGACAGGTGTCGGCTTCCATGTCCATTCTACATGGAGACACTGCCCGAAAGGGTGAGTTATGTAAGTCTCTATTTATTTATTCGTTCCTTCATTCATTTTGCAGTCTATTTGCAGTACTGATCACATTTTGTAGTGACACCCTCTTCTGTTATGTTCCTTGAATGTTTCTCTTCTTCACTAGACGATAAACTTGAAGTATGCAGGTATCACATCTGTTTTCTTGAATACCCTACACCTGGCATCTGGTCCAATTCACAGCCCATAGTCAATGCTCAGTGAATGAAATCCCAGAGCCTGCTGCCTCGTCATGTGCTCTGGGTCTCAGTCCTGAGCTGCAGGATCTAAAGCCATGTCATTGACCTAAAAGCTGCATGGGGGTAGAAGATGAGACTTGAACACAGATGGGGACACATTTTAGTAATGGTTCCTGGGCTTTGTCTTTCCTTAAGTGTTAGTGCATTGCACTCATGGTCTTCTCCTAGAATAGCCCACCACCGTCTGTAGTCAGCAGCAGACATGCTAACATGCGGAAGAAGTCTGCAGGTGGGATCTCAACCCTCTCATTCAAATTCACAGTCACTCGTCCTCTGACACCCTCTCCGGGCCCTGGATAAGGACGAGTCAATCATATTGTGAAATCCCTCTTCCTTTTCCTGTAAAACGCTCCCTGATACATGTATTAATTTGTTTGAAATTATTTCCTAAACTGCAAACAATTCCATATTCCAATATTGGTAGCTATATTATTATTTAACATAATAATATAAAAATATTTTCTAAAACCAATTATCAATGACTAAGAGATTGTTAGGTTTTTAATTTTTTTTATGGTTTATTCATGTATTTATGACTGTTGGTGAGGATAATGCTGTAGCTTTTGCTTTGCACAGAGAAATAGAAATGAACAGCAATTTCCAGGCCATTTGACCCATAACCAGCACCCACTGTTGATAGAGACCCCTCATCCCTGCTGCCGCTATTCTATCTCTCTGCTCCTTTCCTCAGGAGCTGGTCCTTTATCTGCCTGTTTTACTCCTGCTATTTGCAGAACCTCACCTCTGCTAGAAATTCCCCCTGCTTCTGTTCTTGGAAACATTGTTCCTACAGCTGCTGCCACAGGGGTCTTCAAGCTGAGAGCGATCCCAGGAGATAAAAGTCTGTAAGACCCTCAGAGTGTTGCCTTGTTCCTTGAATGGTGTGTTCCCACCTTTCTGCAGAATATTAATAATTTTCTCCTGGCACAAAGACAAGGAACCTGCATCTTACTTACCTCAGGCCACAGAAGTGGCCCATATTGATAAGCAGACTGTGTCCCAAACTAAGTCAGATACAGCATTTCCAACCAACATTTATTATCACTGTTATGGGACCACGGTGGGGAATGTGAAGCCATCTGATTTCAGAATTATTCTTTTTTAAGCACAAAAGGAGGCAAGAAAAGCTTCATCTGTTTCTGCTGCACCTCTTTAGATAAAAGGATTTGTTTTTAAAAAATTTAGATCCAGTCAGAAGACCACACTTAAGGACCTGTGGTGGGCCACATGTGGTCTTAAGCCCATTGGTCCTCCTCCCTGCCCACGCTCTTGTCTGCTACAGATCAGGCAATGACCAAAACTAGCAAAACCCACCTTCATGTTTCTCCATCACCCAGAGGTTTGGACAATCACCTTTCTTTTTTTAAGTTTCTTTTACATTTTTTTTTTGAAATCTTAAGCTTGATATCCTCAGGAGTTTTATTGTCAGGCCCCAAACTTTATACACATCATTAAGGGATTATCATACAAATAGTCCCCTCTCAAACTCTTAGAAATAGGATCCTTGGTGCTTTAACACCATACACAAAGTCTCTGCACCTAGAAAAATCAGGGCCTAACATTTCTTGAGCACTTATATGCCAGACATGGTACTAAGTAAGGGATTGGCAAATATTAACTCTTTTAACTCTAACAACAATGCTCAGAGTTAATATTTGCCAAATATTTAGCGCTAGTATTGCTTCCAACTTACGATCAAAGAAACTTGGAGAAATTAAGGGGTTTTACAAAGTTCATGTGGCAAGTTAGTGAAAATGGTAAGACTGTCACCTCACGCCTCAAAGTCAGTGCTGAATACTGAAGAGGGATTAGTAATGTGAGCAAGCGATATACCCTGGTTGTCACGTTGCTCATAATCTACACAGGAGGGGAAGGAAGGAGTAGGTCCAGAACACTACGTGCAGGTGGCGTACAAGTAGAGAGTACCGAGTGACTGACTCTGCTACAAGGGAGTTGGTGAGGACCTCCCAGAGGAGGAGACTCCTGAGCAGTATCTTGATGAATGAGAAATAAGTCATCACGTGGGCACAGGAGGCATCATGCTTGCTACCAGATGACGCAGTTACGTATGAGTAAGAAAAAAAAATGTTTCCCAGCTGGGAGCTACAACAGCTTGTGTTGCTTGAGTGCCCAATATAAGTGGGAGGAGACTGGTCATGATTGTTGGAGAGGTACCCCCAGACTGCAGCAGCCCAATGAGGAAGGGCTATTTGTGCTTTCCTAGGAGTTTCAACTTTACCCAGGAGAGCTGGAGAACCACTGAGAGACTTCATGCAGAGAAATTATATGACTTCACTTGTGTTGGAAAGACAAGAAAAGTTAGCAAAGGAGCATATAATGGTTCAGAAACCAACATAGCAGGGTGAAAAGCCACAGGCTTTGGTATTAAACACAGACTCTTTAATTTTCTACTCCTGAAAATTACTAAGGGTGCTTAACATTTTCTATTTGCCGCTGAGATCCACTCCCCTCTCTTACATGCAGTGTCTGTGTCTAGAAGACCGGCCTGCCTCCGTTGACCACCTTGTCCTCCTGTGTTCAGCTGGACTCTGTCAGGGCTGATCAGAGATTGAGGAGTGGAGGGAGCTTTCTCCCTGCGGGTCACTGTGAAGTTGTCGACCCCACTGAGCTTCTGTGGTGGCCCTTTCCACCAGCCTCTGGTCTTGGGGTGGTAACAACATCCTACTGGGCCTCCCACTATCCTCCACCATCCCTTATGAAGTTCCAAGCTTGCATCTTTGTGATATTTACTCAAATTATCCAGAATTGGGTGTTCTGTTTCTTGTCAGGACTCCGATGAACATAAGAGAATAAAATAAAATAGATATTTTTAGATGCTGTTAGTGAGATTATATTAATAACTGAGTGCATCCTTCGTACAGAACAATTTGACTAACAATAAGATTTTGAATATATATGCTCTTTGGCCCAGAAATCTCCCATTTAAGAATTTAGTCAATGGATAAAGTTCCCAGCTTATATGTAGAAAAATGTTTATTGTGGTATTTTTATTGGTTCAAAAAAACAAGGAAAATATATATCCATATAGACTGATTTAATACATCTCGAAGACAAATTTTGGAAATAAAGTGTAATTTGTAGAACAGTAGATATATTATTTCTTTGGTATAAAATATATTTTTTTATGGAGATAAACAACACTAATAATGTTGACACTTGGGGAAGGGGCCTGGAGACAGAGGCTGAGAGGTTGAATATAAGTTTTTACTTGTCATATTGCATTTTTCTAAACTGTTTCTAACCTTTAGCAAAAATTATTTTTAATTTTCAAAAATATCTTTAAAATGGAAATGTTGGATCCTGTGTTTTGGGATTGTTTTGAAAACTAAATCGTAATAGATCTTAAATAGTTCTTAGGTCCTGTATCTATAGGATGATCTGGTAATAAGTGCCAACACTCTGACCACGGGTAATGGACCTGGAAGACGTGGTGGACTTTCAAGCTGCACAGGAGTTAGAATCGCCAGAGATGGTGATTATTCAAGTAACAAGAATAGGGCTTATTGCATGTGAAAAAGAAAAGATTGTAGAATAATATTCAGTTACCATTTAAGCAACTGTGTGGCCAGTGGCTCCCTTCATGAAAGATAAAATGTACCAGGTGACATAGATTTGGGGAGAGAGATGATGAGTTTGTCCTGGGGCACGTGGAGTTTTTGGTGCCTGCGGGGTATCCAGTTAAGCATTTGGACAAGAGGGAGTCAGATGATCTTATGACGTGGCACCCTCTCTTTACCCTGGAATATCATTATCTCAAGTGGGACAAAAGGGAGGAAGAGTTCAGAGTCAGTTAGAGGTTTTAAGAGTTCTTTTTATGATCTCTACTAACACCTTGAATTTCGTTTACCCTTGTCATTATATCAGTTCTTCCTTTTAGTCTTAGGGTGGGAATCATTGCTTCTAGGCTTTAACTAAAGCCCGTATCCATTCATGCAGTGTAACCCTGCATGGCAATCTAAGATAGCAGCGTATTTTGGTAATTCAGCAGGGCGACTGAATGTGTCTCTGCTTTCTGCATGTTCTATACTGTATTTTTATATTGAGAAGATTTTTTCATTCTTTTGTACTATTATATAGTTGATATGTTTATAATTTTTACTTTTCTTGTCATATTTTCTCATGGGAAAATTATGCTACTTTTAATATAAGGAAATATTTTATATCCATCTAAATTAGAACTAGAAGCAATTTTAATTCAAAACAACAAGGGTAAGCTGTGAGTTGGAGAAAACTTGCCAAAATAATACTGGTAATAAACACAGTGTTATATTCATGTCTCACATCTCTGTGTGGTTATTAATACTTCATTAACTTAAAACCTCAGAAACATATTTGTGTGGAAGTTATGCTAGAAAGGACGAAAAATTGTTAAATTATTTATTAAGTCCTTCCACAAAATATTTTTTTCAAATAAAGAGATTATAGATCAGGCATGTCAAGATATTCTACATAGCTTGTCTTTATCAAAATAAGGAATCTTTTTATTAAGGCAGCCAAGAAAGGGTAGATTTATGGATTGAAGGGAGTCTGTTTAATACGTCTGTATCCATCTAGATTGACAGTTCTCACAGACATGAATTTCCCCAGAGAGTCGGTGTTACTGGTGTCAGTGGATGGCATCATTTACTTCCATGTTCCATTATTAAATTGATAACAAGATAATTCCTCTGCTTCTCAGAGACATGACAGGGTTTACAATGGTTAACACCCTTATTGCATGGGATTTGATGTTCTAGGTAGTTTTTAATAAGAAGCATATTTGTATTTCAATATCGAAAATACTGAAGTAAAAACAACATAGTAAAGTAAAAGCAAAATCAAATGTATCAGGCAACACAATATGGCTATTTAAAGAAGATTCTGCTTATTTACACCTAACTTGATTTAAAAGAAATATATTTTCTATATTTACTTCAATCCTTCAACAAACATAGTTCTTTTTAGAGACATATATACTGTTGCATGTCATTTGTTGAAATAGAAATTTACATATTTGGTTTAGAATGCAAGAAAGCTATCATAATTTTGGATAATTACAGAGCCAGAGGGAACTAGATAATATTTGTTAAGGGGCTTATGTTTATCACTTAAAATATAGATATATGAGGTTAGCAATGGAGAGATAGGGTTAGAGAAAGCTGTAGAGACAGACATACAAATAGAGGAATACATTAGAAATACTTTAGATGAAAAACTCAATTTATTGAGACCATTATCATTAACCCCATGTTACAGATGAGGAAACTCAGGTTCACAGAGGTTAGCAGCTTATCCAAGAGGTTATGAAACATACCCCAGGTTCCCAGCTAGTAAGTACAGAAGGCTGTGCTCTTTCATATTATATGGCTTCCTTTGTAGGGTTTATGGAAATAGGTTTCTTGCCAGTGGTCAAAACTAGCAAGAAGGGGAAATAGTAGACAAACTTCATTTTATCTGGCTTTGGATCTTTTCATATACTCTTTAAAATTAATTAATATTTGTGCAGCTATGTTAAATTTCAGTGGAAATTCTAAACCAATGCTCTGAAACTATGGATCAAATTAGAAATACTTTAGGCAGAGGATGAAGCAAGGGCTTATCTAAAAGAGGGTTCAATGAGAATCCCTGGGTTAAGTATATCCCAGAAGGATATTAATTAATCCCATCATCCCAATGATGATGGAAGTGATACTTACACAATTGTTTAAAATTGTGTTGTGTTTGCAAACAGCTTTATAGGTCACAGATCCCTAATGATTTCCAGATAATTTATTTTTTTCTGTTCCATCAAGAAGCTTTCTACCGCAGGCAATGCCAACTGCTGAATGGGAGAGGAATACTTTAAAAGAAATGGTATGCTAGTGGCTTCAAAGTATTCTGGGATTCATTTCTTTTTTTTTTTTTTAATTGAATGGTAACTAAGTCCAGTAATGCATTTCTGGGGTACAGTGTGGTGTTTTCACATACAATTTGAAACATTTCAGAAAACTAGTTAACATAACCTTCATGTCATTTACCTAGTTATTGTGCCAAAATGTTTATATTCTACTCTTAGAAAGGTTCGTACCCTTGTAAGATAAACCACAGAAGTGATCCTCCAATCCCCCTCCCTCCAACCATTCCCCCTTCCCTCTCCCTCCCCCCTCCCCGTATTCTTAGGCTGTTATTACGTTATACCTTTCATCTCAAAGGTAGAACTTAATTTCATAATAGCGGGGTGTAGGGATTCATTTCTGAGAG
>CAUYQV010160979.1:0-30987 GCA_963574575.1 Galagoides demidoff
TTTTTTGAGACAGAGCCTCAAGCTGTCCCCCTGGGTAGAGTGCTATGGCTTCACTGCTCACAGCAACCTCCAACTCCTGGGCTCAAGCGAGTCTCCTGCCTCCGCCTCCCAAGTAGCTGGGACCACAGGCGCCCGCCACAAGGCCTGGCCATTTTTTGGTTGCAGCCGTCATTGCTGTTTGGCGGGCCCGGGCTGGAGATTCGAACCTGCCACCTTAGGTGTACGTGGCTGGCGCCTTAGCCGATTGAGCCACAGGCGCCGAGCTGAGCCCAAGGGTTTGAGGTTGCTGTGACCTATGATGCCATGGCACTCTACCAAGGGTGACATAGTGAGACTCCATCTCAAAAAACATGAAACAAAATAAACAAACAAAAAGATCAGTCTAGGCAACACAGGGAGACACTATTGGAAAAAAAAAATAAGCCTTTAACCAATAGTATTTTTTTAAAGCAGTGGAAGTTTCACTGAAGTGGACTAGATTACATATTGCCCTAGTGGCTTATGGATATTTAGCTTGAAAGTTTAATCTCCTGCATAATAATAAAGATCCAAAAGGACTGAATAACCACTAAAGAGTGGATTTTCTTACAGTTCAGATTTGTGTTGGCATTGTCATGTCTGAGTAGAGTGGCGTGATGGTGAGGAGAAGGCCCACAAATTCACAGATTAACTGTGCTACTTCACCAACCTCTCTAAGAACCTCTCACCATACGCAGCTTCTGTTTGAAAGCTTGGTTTCTCTCTCAACTCTAGTGTTTTGGTTGGGTTCTCGGAATGAACCTCATTTTTTACTATTTCCTCCTTTCAGAACAATGAAGTTAGATATGTCTTCCTTAAAGGTATAGTCTCAACTGAATATTCCTCAAAGCAGAGGAAGATTTATTATTTCTAATCAAATAGCAAAATTTTGTAATATGTACATTTTATACTACACATTTCAACCAGAGGTAAGGCTCCTCCCACACGTCTATAATCCATGGTTGTCCATAGAGTCCTGGTCCCTGGAGCCTGGCCTCTGACCTCTGTGGCGGGCTAGAAAGGTCATTAGAGAATGCTTCTAATTCCAGGTGGCCAGGGATGTGTGAACTCAGAGAGTCAGGGAGGGCCCGACACAACCCCCTGCAGGGGGCGCTGTGGTGTGCTTCTCAGATCTTGTGGGACCAAGCAGTTCATTCCCACAGCAGTCCAAAGTGATGATTCACAGTTGAGTCCCTCCCTCGGAATGGCCCCCTGTCAAAGGAGGGTGCCTTTCCCAGAGCTCCAGAGACTGGTCAGTGTAGAGCTACAAAGGACCAGCAGACCAGCTCTCTTGCCTCAAACAGGAACAACGCTGATGGTCCATTTGTGCTTCTGAGCTCCCTGGGTTAGGGTGGGGAACCCACTGCATTGCACTTAAATTGCACCCTGTGCCCACTTGTGCCTCCACCAGCTCTCACCTCTTAGGAGCCCTCTCTAATAGCTCCCCTACACAAAGATCTCAGGACAGCTTATCCAAGAAGACAACCTATCCCAATCTTCAACAAGTGTTTCTGTTTGGTCCGTTTTGTAGTTTCTGTGAATCTGAGACCAGGTACATGAAACAGCTCCTAAACCCTTATTCATTAATTAATCTGATCATTCCTCTCTTCTGATATTTAGTGTGCAGTGATGGGTACCAGGCAGGGGAAGCCAGCTATTGTTCAAGTTTAAGGCAGCAGGCAAGGCTTGACTGTTTATAGTAGCCTTGATCGTATTCATAAGTCAGCATGGGAGGGATTACTGAATAGAGAGGACAGGTATCACATGTATCATTCCACAGGGAGAGATGTAACTCGAACAGTGTATCAGCTTTCCAGGGAAACATTGCCGTCTACTAGCATTCCGAATAGTAAAGTGGAGAGCTAGAAAGGACCCACTCCCCTGGGGGTGGGGAGAGAGAATGTGTCACTTCCAGTAAGACAATTGCATTGTATTAGGTGTTGGAACTCTAGAGATGAGTGAGACAAGACCCTCAGTTTAAGGATTGGGAAACCGAGTCTCCATGACTATCCAACAGGAATATGATTATTCAGTGATAAGTATTAAAATTCAGACTTCGATCTGACTTCAGCACTGTTGTTCTTAACACAGCTCCTTGCTGATTTTAATCAATTGTTTTCAGTGGTCTGTAACATATTACAAAAGGAAAACCTCGCTGATAAAATGAGTGGAATGAAAGCAGAAATGGTGCTTGGGAAGTCTGAGTTGAATGCGTAAGTACCTGCCGAAAGTCTCTCTTCGCTCTTCTAAAAGGGTCCTCCTGTTGAGCTGGCTGACTGCTGGCCGGCTGGGTACCACAGAGTGATGAGATTTGCTGCTAGACAGAGTCCCAGCAGTACCTTAGAACGCTGTCTCTCACGGGCTTACATCCCGGATCCTCACTGTTGGAGGAATGTTATCTGCAGTGCTTTATATTCTGTTAGCCCATAATATACAGGGCATTTTATTTATGTTAGTCATCTTTTATATAGAAATGTCACAAAATATGTCACTGCTGATTACAGCCTGTGTAGGCAGGCTACCCTGGTGAATTATGCCTCTTGCTATGGATCATGCCCATAGTACCTGGCTGGGAAGAGAAGATAAATCCAAAAAAGTGATAGATACACTTCAGAAAATTATGACATGACGGGGTGTGGAGGCAGATCCCGGGGAAAGTGCCTAGAGGTGCCCTCTTCTGCCTCCCAACTTCTGAGTTCACATTCCCTGCCTTACAACACACCATAACCAACTGCCGGGGGTGTATGTGGCCCCTCCGTCCCCATCAGGCCATGTTCCTAGTGTGGCCATCTGGATTGTCCTTCAGTTCTGCCACGACCATCACCACTTTCTTCTTTAACTTTATCAAGATTTGAGATTGTTGAGATTTGGCTCCATCTCTTATAATATCTTTTTTCTGGAAGTCATGGAATCTTCCTTTACTTCCTAAGCTCTATAGAATCCTTAGTACCAATACATTTGAAGGGAGATCTATTAAATAGGGTCTGTGCCAAGAGATGGGATATTTAAGTAGACCTTGACCTTTAGAAATCACCATTCAACATTTATTCATTCTATAAGAAACTCTGCTAACAATTGTACCGAGGATACACAACCATGAATGAGACATAGTCCCAACTCTCCCAGATATGAAGTCCAGTGGAAGAATATAGACCCATGAACAGAATGGTAAGACCTAGAACAGGGATAGGCAAGGATTCTGGGGATCACATAAGTTTCATCTGAGTCAGCCATGGAGGCAGGAAAATGTCCTAAAGGACACGAGGTTTAGTCAGGACAAATTTTTGTTACTGGTGGATGGGAGGTGGTTGCTGTATTATGCAAAGGACAGAGTATTATCAGAGAACTGTAAGATACTGATTATGGTTATTATGGTTTGTTGTTAGTAGGGTTGGTAAGGAAGGGAGAGGTGATAATAAGAAAAGATTCTAAATGTAGTCTTAGGCCTGGTCCAAAAGGACCTTAAAAACATGTTAGGCAGTCTGCCCTTAAAAACTAATCTAACCTTATAGGGATTTGCATAGAGGAATGAAAAGAGAGATCCCTGTTTTAAAATGATCACTCTGGCTTCGCTGGAGAGAATCCAGATGAGATTTGAAGTTGGAAATCATTTACAGGGCCTCTTGCAGTGTGATTGGTGGGGGACAAGGGTGTCCTCGATGAAGACAGTGGCAGTGGGTGAAGAGATGAGTGATACATTGGGGGTGATATTACCAAAAAGAAATGACATTTTACTGACGTAGGAAAGACTCCAAGGTGTCAGGGTCAAGCAACGAACCAGCAGTGTGGTCACCAGCATGAGGAATGCAGAAGAGAAGTTACGAGGAGAGAGTGATAACTGGAAGCTGAGGTGCTTGTTGGACATTCAAGTCACATTGTCTGTTAGGCCCCTGTTTATAGGACTGCAGTGCTCATGACCTGAGTCCAAGACCATGGGGATAATTAAAGTGGGAAGACCAGGAAGAGGCTGATCTTAGAACCCTGGGAACACTGTCATTACACAACATGGATGGACTACAGTAACGAAGGCACATGGCAGCCTGCAAACAGGGCAGCCTTTCTCTGTCTTCCTGTTCCATCCATATACATGGCATTTTCAACAACAGTATAAAAGCTAAGAAAAGAAATCATTCACTGGCCTTTTTCCTTAATTAATCGTTTCCTCATTCCCCTTACAGCCTGTTCCTACACGTCACAGCGTTCACAGGCTTCTCATGTGAGTGTGGTTTAGTTCTGCGTTCAGGCCCTCTCCGTGAATATATCCTAAGCATTCTCCGTGTTACTTCGGGGTCTTTATTTGTGAACAATGCCTTGGAAACATGACAGTGCCTTTAGGAAGGTAGACAGTACTGTATTTGAAGGGGCTGAAAAAGAGACAGGTTTGGAGGGCCGAGCAACAAAGATTTTCATTCATAAAGTGAGAGAGTAATATGATGATAGCACAGCATGACTGATGCACAGGGAGACTGAAGTTTAGAATTTCATGTTGCTTTTGCAATTCATCACCTCCAACCGCACTGTGTAATGGAACATCATGTGCTTTCACACCCGTGACAGGAGCAGCCCTGGGAAGCGAGCTCAGCCGTGGCCCCTGCCACAGAACTTTGACATGGGGTAAATCATCATCTCGAAAAGAACCTAAAGGTTTTCTCATGCTTCCCTACACTGCCAGTTCCAAAACACAGAGGGGTAGGAGGCAGACACGGCTACCAAAACACCAGTTCCATTACCTCTGAGAGCAAATTCTGACCCAGCTCTTTAAAGAAGCTCAGAGGCTAACCACGCTGGTGCTGATGTCAGAGTGTGCCTTTGGGTTTGACTATAACACTCCTGAGCTACATGGCCTTTATTGGCTGTGCATCTTTGAATTGTGGCTAAAGATCCCTTTTATAGAATTGTTAGAAAGACTAAATGAAATGGTGTATAAAGAACAGATCACATTTAAAAATATTAGTTGTTGTTTTATTATTATAATCATCCAGTACTGGTGCATAAAATCCCTTTGGCGTAGATGAGTAGAGTGTTATCTGTGATGAGGAGCTATCAGGGTCTGTACTGCCTGATTTATAAAGACCTTCTCATTTCCAAATGTGGATGATACTATTAAGGCCTTTTACTCCCCACTGTTCATCTTATCTTTTCTGGCCTCAAAACAAGCTGATCCGCAGCAGCCTTCTCTGAGATCCAAGGGTGACTGTTTTCCCTTGTATAAAAGATAGCTCTATCCTTTCTCTTCAGGAAAGACCTCAGAGACAGCATGGTGGAGATTTGTGAATGCTTTTCTATCTTTTGGAGATTTACTGAAGCCCTGATACTTTCTTTGTTCTTTTTTTTGTCCCTCCGATTAGGTCTGTCTAATATCATTTGTACAAAAGCATTTTCATAGTGCACCACAATTAACAATTTTGTCAAAAGTAGATCGATCCCTAAGGTACTCGGTAATCGTCAGCAGTATCAGTGGTGCGGAAATAAATTCCCTAGTAAGATACCATATCTACATCAAGGCCGTCCACAGAGTAAATAAAATTCTCTGTTGCTTAAATTGGATCATTGCATTTCTGGTGAAAGTTTTAAACCCCAAACAAGCTCTATCTGTGTGCAAAATGCATGAATTCCATGGCGAATCTCTAATCTGATTGGTAAGCCATCCAATTTTATAATTCCTATCTCTTGAAAACAAACAGTTTGCCCTGTCTTTCATTATGTCTATTACAGGAAAGCATATGTATTTTAAGTCCAATTTTTTTTTTTTTTTTTTTTTACTTGAGGTTCCTTGGTTGAGATTTTCTTTCATACTCTGATTTGCTTGTTTGACTTCTATCCATCTGACTGGTCAGATCAGGGTACGTTAAGACTGTTTTAAACTGTGTTGAGCATTAAATAGGATGCCCATCTCCTAATCTTCTGCCTAGATGCAATTAAAAATAAAGATCATGGCAAGCTACAAGATAGTTTTAGAAATCTGATTTTTGCCCAAAGCTTACTATTTTTTCCCCCTTTTTAAGAAACATCAAATTTCAGCTTCTTTCCAGAAGAAATGTATCAGTGTTCCCGAGTTGCTGTTGCTCAGGCACGTTCTTAGCCTCCCTGGGTAATCGGGCACGGGGCCAGATCCACTGAGCTACGTGGGAATGTCGTTCCAAAGCAGGATGTCAGTAAGAAAACAACAACAACAAACAAACAAACAAACAAAAAACCCCAACTCAGTATGTTGTTTTATTTTATAAAACTAACTTCATCTGAGGTCGTTGGCAAGTAACACATACCTCACAAGCTAAAGATTTCGTCCTTCGATCTTGGGGAATGCCAAAGAGCATGTTTTGACAGTTTAAAAACTTAAATTGGAGAGAGGTTTAGGTACTCAGTATTCATATCTTAGTGTCAGAATTAGTGTGTTTCTCACACTCTGTTCTAGCTACTGGATAAAGATAGAGTTGTATAAATCTAGAAGTTTTTAAAAGGCTGTGGAATTGAAGACTCTTTTGGAAGGAGTCTTGTGCAGCTTCTCCCAAAGCTACTGAATTCTTCCTCTGGGATGTGAGGGTAGAAGGAGTGGGCAGGGTTTGTTCTTTTGGGGGCTGAACTTTACCGGCCCATCATTTTAGAACTGGGAATTTCCCTTGTAATCATCCAGGAAAGGTTTTGCTGTCTGGCTCTCTGTGGACTGCAGGTAGGCTTTGCCTGCTTCCTCGTCTCAGTCTGAACGGTGTGTGGCCAGGATGTGAATGCATTTAGATGAGGTCTCTACCCTTCAGGTCACCATAAGTCCCTCAGCTGCAGATTGCTTAAACCTGCCTAGTCCCCTCCTGGACCCAATAGGTATGTAAGTTTATGGAACTGCCATCTTTATAGAACTGCTATCAGTTTACACTGATGCCATCTCCCTGTTGTAAAGAGATAGTCTCAGAGGCCGTGAGAAGTTAATGTCCACTTACGGTCATAGAGACCTAAGACCAGAACTCATATGCTTAACTACTAGAGTAGTAACATTTTCACCACGTAACTTGCAGTCTGAAATTTCAATTTTTACCCCCCTTAGCCATGTTTTTCACAAAATGAAAACACACAACTTTAAAAATAAATACTATAAATAAGTTGACCACCTGTCTGTCCAATGGTATCACAGGAAAAAAATAATACAATACAGTAAATAAATCCAGCAGGGCTGGTTCACATTATTTTCTCAAAATATTTGTACTTATAGGCCTATTAATTATTTTTCTTGCAGTACATAAGGAAGCTTTTAAATACAACATATGAGTATCATCAAATAAAGACTTTTTTTTTTTTTCCCACGGCAGGAATATTTTAGACGTGTACTTGGGCATAGTTATCAGCATCTCCCAGTTACAAAATTTTGACAAATTCTGACTTTAGATGTATATTTCACACACCATTAGAATACATTAGAATGCATTATAAATTCCCTTAGGGCAGGGCTCTTCTTCCTTGTTCTACATATTTTACTTATTAGATAACTGTATGCACATGCTATGGCAAAGATAATAAGGCATTAAATTAGAAATGTACCTAATTTTAATTTTCCAATTGAATTTTTTTACATACTGCTATAAACATATGTATATTTATGTTAAAAAAAACCTATTGAGCATCTTTATTATATGAGTAAAATTAATATAAAAAACAGGTATTATTTTCTCTTCTTATACATTTGGATGTTTAAAAATTTCCTGTTATTTGAAGTATGATGTTTTGGTTCATTTGACAAAGACATATATGGGTACCTTTGAAATTATTTGTAACAAAGTGGAGATGAGGTGTGGGGTGGTAATACGCGTGGTGTTCCACCTACTTGGGAGGCTTAGGTAGGAGGGTCCCTTGAACCCAAGAGTTCAAGGGCAGCCTCTAAACAAAGAAGTGGAATATATAAATCAAGGCTTATGCTTTATCTTAGCTAATACCTGGCATAGAGTAGGTATGTTTGATGAATGAATGTGTGATTGAAAAGATGGGGGGGGGTGGGTACGTAGATAGATGGACAGATGGACGGATAGATACATAGATGGATAAACCATTGTAGTAGGGACAGGACAATGAATACATAGCTTTTGGAAAAAGGGCAGGAATTATTGAATAGTTATGTAAAAAATATCCAAAAATAAAACAAGTATTTGGTGTTTAAAATATGTATTTTAGAGATGGGATAATGTATGTGAAATATTGTGCGCTTAAGGCTTAACATTTTTTACCTATTATTTATTAATAACAGTATTATTATTTATTCTTATACATTTTAAAAAAGATTTTAAATGTCTGAGAAATATGTATATGCAGAAATTTGGTTGATGAAAGAAAAATGCTAAGTTTGAAGTTAGGTAGGAGCAAAAATAAATAGCTGACCGGTTTTCCAACACTATAAAACCTGGGCTCATGCTCGAAACATGTACTGGTAAGAAGATGTAACCATTTATAAGGATTGAATAAATGCTAAGTCATGTTGAAGGATCCCGAACTGTAGCACTAACTCTTATACTGCCTCCATTTTTTCCATGCTCAAATCTCCTATGTGTTATAAAAAATTTAACCCATCTATACCCCACTGTGCTCTTGAGCCAGTTCTGTATGTGTCTCTCAGGTCACCGTATTTCTTCAGAGTGATTTCTACTCTTGGCCCCAGTTACATACAGCCTAGAAGTTAAGGCCTTTGATGGTCTTAAATGATCTTTCCCCAGTGTTATCTTACACTATTTCCTATGTACACAACACACTTACACTGATTGGTCCAACCACTCTTTTCCTTCTCTTTGTGGTTACTTAGGTCATTCTGTCTACCTAGAATATCATGCCAAAATCCATTATTCAGGGCTACCTCATGGGACACCCCTGGGAAGCAGCCTTCACCCCTGTGTTTGTAGGTGGTCTCTTTTTCCCGCTGAAATGCAGTTCCACTCTGTTCATTGTTATTTTGGGACACTAATTAACCATTGCCTGCCACAGTCGTTTTATCACTCTCCTCCGTCCTGCTAATACACTATAAGCCTTCTGAGGTCAGAGGCAATATTTTCATCTTTGTTTTGTTTTTTCTTCTGTTTTGTTTTGCCTTCCTTTCCTGAAGTATGTACTTCGTACCTCTCACGTAAACAGCGTGTCTTAGGCATTTTTTGTGAAGCATTTCATGATAACAATATTATTTAAAATAAATGAGTTGTATGTTAAGGCTTAAAATACAGGAGTTCAGGGGAGGCTTCAACATGGTAGAATTTAATTCCTGACTCCTGTTCTTCATAGACTGGGATCCTAGAGAAGATACTAGCTTTTCTGAGAATGAGCTTCCTGATGTATTGAACTTATTTACATAATTTTTACCTCACAGGATCATTGTAGGACATCAATGAATAAAAATACTTTCTCCTTTCTCCAAAATAAAATGTTCTTAAATAGGAATTGTGTAAGGATATTATTGATATTAGGATATTATATAGCATGGCTTGTTTGTCTGAAATATAAAACCAATACTTTTTCAATGGTGTGAATGTTTTATAGGCTATAGTAGGGCAACATAGCATGAGGATAGATATTGACTTAAGATCAAGACATTCCTCCATCTGCGTGTGAATATTGTAGTTGTTAATTATCTGGCCTTCGTCTAATCACAGAGAACAGTTCTGGGCTTTGATTTCCTCATCTGGAAGTGAGATTATAACCCAGTTCAGGATTATTGTGAAGATTATGTAACGTATGTTAAATGTCCAGCTTCTGATGGTCTGGCCACCCTCAATAATAAAGCGCTCCAACAATTTGGGTGCAAATAATTTCTTGACTTTTCCCCTTCATTAAAAAGTTTTTACTTTAGCCATTGATCTCAGGCGTCAGCTCCATAATAGGTTCCAGTCCTCTCATGGGAGAATTGTTTCATGCACAATTTTTAATCACCTTCTTTTTTCTTTTCTTAGAGATGGAGTTTCACTTTGTCACTCTTGGTAGAGTGCTCTGGCATCACAGCTCACAGCAACCCCCAGCTCTTGGGCTTAGGCGATTCTCTTGCCTTAGCCTCCTGAGTAGCTTGGACTACAGGAGCCTGTGACAATGGTCAGCTATTTAATCACCATCTTTTTTAAAAAATAGACTTCACTTTCCCTACCTACCTTGTCCCTCAACCTTATACTAGGATCAAAGTGCTTACTTAATTTTTGAAGCCCCAAATAAATGTAAGTTTCATAATGAGAACATTTCATTTGAAGAAAAAAAATTACACAAAGAACTCTTCTGTGCCATTTGCACCTTCTCATAGCCAGGACATGTGACTGCTTTCTAGTTACTCAGCTATCTGCCCTGCGCTGCGTAAGTTGTGTATCTGTTTAAGTAAACTGTACTAGTAGCAATCAAAGGCTTAGTGATTGCTTATATTTTTCCATCATGAGATATATTGAAAATTACAGACATCGTGGAGCTATAGCTGACAAAAAACCCCAGTATCTTGTTATTCAAATAGCTTTAAACTCATTGTTACCATAACCCGTGGTAAACACTGGGGTGATTAGATTATGGTTAACGTATCTGAAAGGTATTTTAGGCAGCGGGGTCAAAAATTTCCCCCTTCTTTTCTTATGCCCTTAGTTTTCAGAAATCGTGTCTTTGAAATTTTGGCCAGTACCCACTCCTTTCTTTTCCTTTCTTTTTTTAGAAGTCAATGTGACTTTAAAAATATAAGGAACAAGGAAAGAAAGGAAAACCTGTTAAGGCGTGATAGTTGGCTGAGTCAGCGTGATGAGACAAATCAACACCACGTTTGGAGTCTGCTTGGTGCTTACGACCTTGGACAAGTACTTTCCCCTTTGCTCTGCCTCCGTTTTCTTGTCTGTTAGAACAGGGAGTCGGATGATATGATTTTAAGGTCCTGTCTACTTCTTGAGTTCAGTGATGAGAAATGATTAGAACTTCCTCAAGTTTTATTTGTAAAAGAAGAAAAATTGGTTCAGATCAGAAAAGAGATTATGTAATAACCATAATCAAATATATAACATCTACGCTAAATGAATAATGGATGGAGCGTTCTGGATCTACAGCCAGCGGCATTTGATCTGAGTCATGTCTGACCCAAGGGAGCAGAATTATTGAGATCAGTGCTAGATAAAGTAGAACTTCCTTAGGAGACTCTGACTTTCTTTTTATATAAATGCTGGTAATAGGTCAGGGTCTCTGGTTACCTTCTGAGAGAAATGAAGAACTTCCTTCGTAAAGTATTCCTTGCCAGCACATCAAATATCACACCCGTTTTCCTACTAACTGGTATAGTCCTACTCAGCTACAGTTTAAAGGAATAGCTGTTTTAGGATTGAAACCTGGAGTGTGATTCTGTCCCAAAGCAGTTCATCTGGTATTGGAGAAATTCTGGTAAATGAATGAACAGATTTTTATTTCTTTTTTTTTTTTTAAGAGTAACTAACTTCCCTACTTTCCTCCCTCCATCCCTTCGTTCCTTCCTTTTCTTTCTTTTCTTTTGAATTCCCAAATTTGTATTGAAGCTATGAAAATGAGAGGGAAAGATACAAGGAGTTCTGAGAAATCCCTGAATTGGACTGGAGCTGTGAGAATGAATGGGAAAGACAGGAGGAGTGGGAAAGTCAGGGTTGTTTTTCCCCTGCTCGTAACGTTCTGCTCCATCTTCCTCTGCCCAGACGGCCACTTTGCATGGCTGTGCCTCCGGAGAGCCCCAAACAGGAGCAGCTCGAAACTCAAACATCTTATGTGGGAAGTTGTTATCTTTATTCTTATGGTGGGCTAAAAATCGATTAAGGAAAAGAGAGAGAGAAAGAAAAAGAGACAGACAAAACACCAATTTAATAATAAGGATGAGGTTCTCTTGTCACAGTTTCACATGTGCGTGCACCTCTGAGAGGACGCGTATCCTGAATGAAGAGATCAAAACCCGACAGGCACCTGGACGAGATTTGTGACAGCCTGCCCTGCTTTACTATTACCTTCTATTTTTACCTCCACTGCCTTGAGATATTTTGAGTTTGTGTTTCTATTGCTCCTGATATAAAAAGTTATATCAAGAGCAAGAAATGAAAGGTGAAACAGAACCAGGGATCCGTAATACTTCATTTGTGAGTAACAATAAAGCTGTCTTCAGCCTCAGCGGGCGAGTTCAGCCCAAGTCCAGGGATTAGCTCAGTGCCCACGTTACAGGCACAGCATGTTCAAAGCGCTGTAAGGCAGTGGAGAGCCCCTCTGCCTACGGTAAGTGGGAAAAGAGCAACTCCAAGGCATGGTGTTCAAGGCTTCCTCCTTCCTCTCCAGATCCCTTAGTGTCTGGACACACCACCGCGTTTCATGGTTTCCTCCCGTGCCAGGACTTTGATGCCGCCTGTTTGCTCCCGTTCTGCCCTCAGAGAGCAACCGTCGGGAGAACAGAGCCCTGGAACTGTCAGTACAGTCCCCAGAGACTGGGGAAACTTGATAGTAGTGAACCTGCCTAGAGAAACTTGGCTTTCTGCTAACTAACTAGAACCCTAGGCAGATAAGTTAACCTTTCCCTACTTTGTGTTTCTCGTCTGTAAGATTGGGGTAACGTGCTGGGCCTGGTGGCTCGTGCCTGTAATCCTAGCACTCTGGAAGGCTGAGGCAGGTGTAGTGCCTGAGCTCACAGGTTCAGGACGAGTCTGAGCCACACCAAGACCCCGTCTCTAAAAATAGCCGGGCGTTGTGGTGGGTGCCTGTAGTCCCAGCTGCTGGGGAGGCTGAGGCAAGAGAATCACTTAAGCCTAAGAGTCTGAGGTTGCTGTGAGCTGTGACACCACAGCAGTCTACTGAGGGTGACGTTATAAGACTGTCTCTCAAAAAAAGGAAAAAAAGTCCTTACGATGGTAGAACATAAAAAAAAAAACCTCAATAAATAGAGCTATTATCATTATTATTGGTGGGAATAATATTTTAATTGTTCCCAAGCTCAAGAGCTATTTTATTTTCTATGTCTTCCCACCCTTGCCCCCACCCCCCCTGCTTCTTTTCCAGGTGAGGTATCCCCCACCTGCCCCTCCTGGCCAACCACTAATCTTGCCCCCTGGCTCTCTCTGCCCCAGTGGCACAGAGAGTCACGTCTACAGGGCTCCAGGGATTTCTGGATTCTAGTTAGTTCTGGCCAGTGGAAAGCCCAGTAGGAGATAAGAGAAAGAGAAAAGAATGGGAACAGGGTATTTATACTCCACATTACACCCCTCTTTGCCTTATTTGGGCTGTATCCCCCAACCAAGGGGCATAACAATGGTGCCAGAGATGCCGAGGAAGGTTGCTGCACCCAACTCCCCCCTCCAGGCTCTGCCTCCCTCTGGCCCTCTGCCTTTGGGTCTCCTGGAATAGCTCCACGGCTCCTCAGCCCGGGCCCTGCTCTATCTCTTGTGCTTGTCCTATGCTCTGCAATTAGTCTTCTTAAAGTCGACTCCCCTATAAGTCAACCCGCTTAGAATTATCCCAGCTTACATGTGTCATCTGGATCTTGTTAGATCTTTTCCTGATAAAATTTCTCTGTCTTGCTAGTAGAAATTTTCAAATTTTAGTGAACATAAGAATCAGTTAGGGTTGGGTATGGTGTTGCATGCCTCTTAATCACAGCTATTAGGGAGGCTGAGATGACAGGATTACTTGAGACTAGTAATTGGAGGGCAGGACTCCCATCTAGGCAACATAGACTGCATTTCTGAAAAAGATAAAAAGGGGTAGAAAAAGAAAGAATAAAGTAGAAGGCTGGGCCCAGTGGCTTACCACGGTAATCCTGGTGCTTTGGGAAGTCCCAGTACAAGGATCAAGGCCAGCCTGAGCAAGATCTAAATCCCCTCTCTAAAAAAAAAAAAAGAAAGAAAAGAAAAATGATTCAATGTGGCAGCACGTGCCTGGGAGACTGAGGCAGGAGAGGATCACTGTATAATAGTCCTGGCAACAGAGTGTGACCCTATCTCAAAAAAAAAAAATCAATTAGGGACTTTGTGAAAAATGCTTATCTGCGGATTCTAGAATCTAAACCCTAGAGACACATTGTAGGTCTGACAGGGGGTCTAGAAATCTGCATGAGGAAGAGTCCTGGGGATTCCCATAGTCTTGGAAGTCCCGTGCCTTATAGTACATTGCTTTGATCTCTCCCAGCATTGAGTTCAGTATTTCTCAAATTGTATTTATTTTTCAAAGTTTTTTTCTCTACACATCTATAACACATTGAATGCTACTACATGTTCATTATGTTTTTACATTTATTGTGGTTAATAATCAGAAACCTTATATGAGCCATCATTATTTCTATTTTACAGATGACATTACTGGCTGGGCGTGGTAATCCTAGTACTCTGGGAGGATTGCTTGAGCTTAGGAATTCAAAACCAACCTGAGCTAGAGCAAGACTCTCTCTAAAAATAGCAGGGCATTGTGGTGGGTGCCTGTAGTACCAGCTACTTGAGAGACTGAGGCAAGAGAATCTCTTAAACCCAGGAGTTTGAGTTTGCTGTGAGCTATGACACCAGGGCACTGTACCAAGGGTGACACAGTGAGATTCTTTCTCAAAAAAAAATGATGACGTTACCAAGGGTCCTAAACGTTGAGCAGCATGCCCAGAGCTGGTAATCGTCTGCGATCAATTCACCTGCACGTCTGTTAGGATGCAGAAGTCCAGCTCTTGTCACTGTGTGTTGCTGCCCCTGCATAGTGGGAAAGTAACAACTTCATGTTGGAGTCAATTTAAGTGGGAAAAGTAACTTCAAGTCGATAAAAGAAAAACTGAACTTCACCCTACTGTACCAAGGGAGGAAATCATTGATTGTAAGCTGAAAACACTGAGCACACGTTGCTTTTATAACTGGTTTCTCTTTGGTGATTTGCTTCAAGGTTTCTCTCTCTTCTCCGTTTTTCTTCTCTCACTCCTTCTTTCCTACTTATCTTCTACTATATCCGGTTAGTCAGCTACTCAAACTAAAATAGGATTTGTACAAAAAAAGAATCCAAAATTAATGTAACGACTGTGATTGAAAGCAAAGGACTCCCCCAGCCTCCCGCAAACAATATAGGTTTGGTTTTTCTCGGTGGCTTATTGTGGTTCTTCCTGAAGAGTTCTCGTGACCACGAACAACTTGGTATGGGCTGAAAATATTCACACTTCGGCTGGGCACGGTGGCTCCCGCCTGTAATCCCTGCACTCTGGGAGTACAAGGTAGATGGATCACCTGAGCTCAAGAGTTCAAGATCAGCCTGAGCAAGAGTGAGAAAATAGAAAAAATAGAAAAATTAGCTGGGATGTGGCTCCTGTAGTCCTGTTGCAGGAAGATGAGGCCCAAGGGAGAGAAAGAGCACCCAAACACCACGTTTATAAGAGGAAGGGCTTTATTCATCTGCGGGGAGCTTACAGCATAGATTTCAAATGGCCGCGCTCCCCGACTGGCTTGGTCTTTCCCTTTTTATTGACAGTCAAAAAGTTCCACCCCACAAGTACCCTTCTTATTGGCCAGTTTGAATCAAGCGGGAGATGCTAGTCCAGCCCCTAAAGAACCACAGGATCTCACAGAACTTGGGAATTTCCAGGTTCCAGGAAGTTAAGTCTACAATTTCCCAAGAGCTGAGTCACCATGGAGGGGACCCTGCAGGTGCATCCTTGCAGTTTCCCTGAGAAGACCTGTTCTCCCAGACTTCGCCCTTCTCCGGTATCCTCTCTCAGTCCCAGCTAGGTGGGAGGCTGCTGCAAGAGGATCACTTGAGCCTAAGAGTTAAAAAGAAAAATAATCCACACTCCAGACATTTTTGTTGAATCTTATATGGAGGTTTATTCAATACATGTAGGAAGGAAACCAGAATACAGATGTGAGGAAACGAGTTCAGCTGATTTTCTCCTATAAATGCCATGAACCCACATAAATAGTTTCTCAGTGTAATTGTCCCCCCGTTTTGCCTCTACCAACCCATTTCTATTACTTTTTAGCTTATGAATGATGTCTGATCCCACAAAAATTTTTTTTTCTGTAGGAGTTAGTGCTCTTAGGTTTTTGAGTTCAACTCAAGAAGAATTTTTTTTTTCTGGAGACAGAATCTCACTTTGTTGCCCTGTAGAGTGCAATGTCATCATAGCTCACAGCAACCTCAAACTCTTGGGCTCAAGTGATTCTCTTGCCTCAGCCTCCCAAGTAGCTTGGAGTAGCCCAGTCCTTCAAAAAGCATTTATTAAATTCCCACTGTTTATGATATCAAAAATTTACCATCTCAGGAATTTCACTTAAATACCAATCCTGAGGCCAGGCGTGGTAGCTCATACTTATAATCCTAACACTCTGGGAGGCCTAGGTGGGTAGATAGCCTGAGCTTACAAGTTTGAGACCATCCTGTCTCTAAAAATAGCCAGGTATTATTATGGGTGCCTATAGTCCCAACTACTCAGGAGGCTGAGGCAACAGAATTGCTTGAGCCCAAGGATCTGAGGTTGCTGTGAGCTATGATAGCAGAGCACTCTACCGAGGGTGACAAAGTGAGACTGTCTCAAAAGACAAAAAAAAGCAAACAAACAACAAAAAAACTTATCCTGGGATTTGTGTAAGGTATTTCTATACTAATGTTGGTGTTCAGTTTCCTTTGGGAATGCATTTTGAGCTCAAGAATTAAGTCAAGTTTGCAGACCCAAGAATTCTTGCAGAAAAAATGCTCCCCTAGCTCCATGCACTGTGGCAGGGTGCTTGGTCTTAATAGCTGCACGGCCTTGGGCGATTTACACAGCCTTTCCAGCTTCATTTTCCCTATCCCTAGGATAAAGGGCCATATAATAACATAACTCCAATCCTAGAATATTGTTGTGAGAATTATTAAACAGTGGGTCTAAAGCACTTGGCAGAGTGCTGGTATTACTATTGTTATTGTTAATAGCCACTACAAGGTACCATTATTGCAGTACTTGAGAGTCAGACAACTGGAGAACTAAGGAGATACCCTCTGGCTGTAAAGCAGGAAACTCATTCCCTGAAAAATAGCAAATGCATTGAAGAGCTGGACAGCTCCCAGCTGTATATCTGAAGTTAGGAGACAAATTACATACCCAATGAAGGGAAGAAAGGACTTGTAGATGAACTTTATCCTTTACTTGATGAGTATTAAGATATTTCAAATTGTGGCCATGTTTTAACCCACTACTGAAAGAATAGGCTTTCTGTGTTTGCTAATAAAGGTAAAAGATTAATTTTGCTGCTTTTGAGAGTATTAGCTTGTTGCTGTTATTTTTATTTTTTAAGTGTGGTTTTCTTTAGAGAGTAGGCACTGGAGGGGTGGAGAGAACACATTGAACCCAGGTCAGCCCATCTGGTTATTTGTAGCCGTTGTGATTTAAGATTTGCTGGGACAGATAATTGTGGTGACAATGAAATTGTAGGTCATTTATTCCCTTAGCAAACATTTACTTTGTCGGGAAATAAAATTTCTTGGAAGATTCTTTTGTTTTCTGGTTTCCATTACTGAAGTTTGCCACTTTAAAAAAATCTTCTGTGATTTTGAAGACCAGTATATTCTTTGCATTAACTGTAGAAATTAAGAAATAATCATCTGAGACAGACGGAAGATGTAGGGGAAGGGAAGAATGCGTAAGGAGGTAGAACTCACCTTCTCACTTTGTAGGTCAAGAAAATAATTGTTATACTTGAGTATTAGTGTGGAGAGTGTCTCCGGAAGCAAATAAGAAAGAGAACTCACACTCTATAGACTTGTCTTACTCTTCTAGACTTTAATATCTCGTCACTGTGGGTGGTTGAGGTGGAATTTGGAAGGGCCAAAAGTGGGTTAGAGTTGCTACGTGGGGCCCATGTAGGCGAAGGAGACAGAGCAAATAAGAAGTGTGTTGTCTTTTAAAGGAATTTCTGTGGGCCTTTGCAGCCTTGGCCCAGCTTTCTGTTCCTCTACCCAGGCGTACATGCTTAGAATTGGAATGTTTTAATGACCTCTGATCACCTCGTGATGCGTAGTGGTGTACCTGGCCTCTCAGCTCAGGCCGAATGACTACTGGTCAGATTGAATTGAATTCTGAATATGTCTTGATAAAATGTCTATTTCCCTGGTTTTAATTACAAAACGCAAAAAAAGTACATATTTTCCATCTTCCCATCCTTCTGCTCAAGTTGCTTACGCTTTGGGGACACTTCTAACTCCATTCAAAATATCCAGCCCGGTGCAACGGCTCTCACCCTGTAATCCTAGGACTCTGGGAGGCCCAGGCAGGTGGATTGCTTGATCTCATGAGCTTCAGAGCAGCCTGAGCAAGGGTGAGACCCACATCTCTAAAAATAGCTGGGCATCATGGCAGGCACCTGTAATCCCAGCTATTCAGGAGGCTGAGGCAAATCACTTGAGCCCACAGGTTGCTGTGTTTAAAAAAAAAAAGTCCTTTATTTCTTCTCAATTCTAATTTTAAAACAGCAAATTCCCAGGCCATGGATATCCATTAACTGTCATTGTTCAACATGTATATGTTATATAATTCTACATATTCTTAGTCTTCTATGTATATATTCTTATACATGATCTTCTTTTTTCAGAATATACATGTGTGTGTATATATATATATATATTCTGTCACCATTTTAAAATAACTTTACATCTTTAAGTAATTAAAAAGTTTTTTTATTCTCTTAGAGATGGGGTCTTGCTTGGCTGCCCAGGCTGCAGTGCAGTGGTGTTATCAAGGCTCACTACAGCCTTGAACTCCTGGATTCAAATGATCCTCCCACCTCAGCCTCCCAAGTACCTGGGACTATATTCATAAGCCACGTTACCCAGGTAATTTTTAGATATGGAGTCTTGCTATGTTGCCTAGGCTGGTCTCAAACTCTTAGCTTCAAACAATCCTCCTCCTTGGCCTCCTAAGTTGCTTAGTTTACAGGCATGTGCCACTGCAGCCAGCAAGATATTTTTGATTGGATAGGGACTGGTACTGGATATCTCTAAGAGAGATAGAAGGCATTCTTTATTGGGTGCTGCCTCTGTACCAGGCACTGTCCTTTGTGTTGGGGAGGCAATAATAGACAAGATTGGCCCCCATTATTAACGGTGCTGACAGACTTGTGGGCAACATGGACAGGCTGTAATGCCATGACTTGGGAAAACCCTGGGTGCTATAGAAATCTATCAGAGAGACACTAAGCCTATTTAGGTGTGAGCCAATGGGGGCATATCCCTGAAGAACATCTGATCTAAGATCTGAAGGATGGTTAGGGGAAGGTGAGGAGGGGAAGGTCATGTACGAGGCTGAGGGAATCATATATCCAAATACTTGCAGGCTCGTCCTCTCTGAGGAGCTGAGAAATATGAATAAGGTGTGACCTTCAGGTACTCTTTAACAAATTATTATAGCAAGACAGATTGTTCTGTTGGTATAGTAAGTCTAGTAGGAAGCAAATATTAGCATGCTTGGTGCCCAGCCTAGTGCTTGGGACATGACTGGTGCTTGATACATGTTTTCTAGATGGTTTGCTGACTGAATGACCATTCAGTACGATGTAATCAGCTTCATGGTTTGATTTCTACCCTCTCATATATATATATATATTTTTTTTTGAGACAGAATCTCACTCTGTGCCCTAGGTAGAATGCTGTGGAGTTACAGCTCACAGTAACCTTAAACTCTTGGGCTCAAGCAGTCCTCTTGCCTCAGCCTCCTGAGTAGCTAGGATTATAGCCACTTCCACAATACCTGGCTAGTTTTTCTATTTTTAGTAGGGGCAGGGTCTTGCTCAGGCTGGTCTGAACCCCTAAACTCAAGCGATCTACCTGCCTCAGCCTCTGGAGTGTTAGGATTACAGGCGCGAGCCACCATGCCCAGCCCCTCTCAAATCGTTCGGTTATATTATGGGGCTAGAAGAAATTTAAAGACAACAAAGGGCTTTAAAAATCTAGATAGAAAGGCCAGGCGTGGGGGCTCACCCCTGTAATCCTAGCACTCTGGAAGGCTGAAGCTGGTGAACTGCTTGACATGAGTTCGAGACCAGTCTGAGCAAGAGTGAGACCCTGTCTCTAAAAAAAATAGCCAGGCATTGTTGTAGTGGGCACCTGGAGTCCCAGGCACTCTGGAGGCTCAGGCCAAGGCAAGAGAATCACTTGAACCCAAGAGTTTGAGGTTGCTGTGAGCTTTGATGCCATAAAACTTTACTAATGGTGGCAAAATGAGACTCTGTTGCCCCCCCAAAAAAAAATCCAGAAAGAAGACAAGGAGAGTAGGCAGGGTTTAGAGGCATAATGAATGGGAGGCAGACCGTGTGAGTGGAGGGGGCCCTGTGGAGGGTTGGTGGGGTACTCAGGACGCTAAGCCAGAGAACCTGGCCAGTGCCTGTCTGTGAAGCTGTGATGCTGAAACTGGAAGGTTACTCACTGGAACTCTGAGTGACCTTCACTCACTCAGCCAGAGCGGCAGCAGGTGGGTTTCTGCTCCTGGAAACTCTAGCCTAGGACAGTGTTAATATTTCCCACTGAAAATGTGGGGCACATTATCTGGCAGAGGTAGAAAACCTTGTAAATTCAATTCTCCCAGAACATACAATCATACAGACATGGATTTTCATATTGGTGTGACAGCCAGTTTTAAAAGGGCCTGGGAACATATATTTTAAAGGCAGGAAGACCTTGCTGTAAATTGCGGGACTGCCTAGTACCAGCAGTGTCACCTCTTGCGAGGTTTTTCACCTCCTTAAGCCTCAGTGGCTTTATCTGAAAATGGGGATAAAATGCCTTTTCTAGGGGTCATTTGGCTATTGCAGTGGGTGAAATGCTTAAGAGCTTGGGACCATGCCTGTGATGAAGTAAGTCCAAAATAATGGTGTATTGTTATTTAAGAACTGGAGCCTAATTTGTGAGGTTAATCAGACCCCAGGGGACTAAAGACCCTGAAGTCTTTGACTTTCCAAGTACTCATCATTCCCAGGTCTGTAAATGTGTTTGTGTTCTGAGTTTAGCCTTTTATCAAGATCCCCAAACTTGCTGATTAGGCCTGGCTTGTAGGCGCCAACCTGACAAAGAATTTGACTTTGTCAGTAGTGGGAAAATATTTGTAAAATAGTACAGTCAATAAATAAATATACTGTAGACTTGGAGTCACTTTAAAAAAAAATTGCCCGTGAGGTAAAAAGAAAAAAAAAAAAGTCTGGACGCAAAAACGTTAACTGGGTTTGGTTTAGTATTTGGACAAAGAAATCCCTGCTCTGAACGGAGCAGAGAGATAAGCGCCTTGACTTGCAATAGATTAAGAGCCCTGCGTTGGTGAGAACAGACCACGTCTGAGGCGCTCCCTGAGTGCCGCCACATTTAGATTTAAGATTAACTGCAGCCGAATGGTGGAGCGGCTGTTTGTTTTATGAAACAATCGCTAATGACATTAAACAGACGGAGCCCCTTCCAACACGATTGTTCATTTGCGATAAACTGAGAGAAGCCCACAAGAGATTGAAAAAGAAAACTCACGAGTGCTTCATTTTGAGGCTCTTACGATAGTCTATTGGAGGTGACAATTAATGGAAGTGAACGGGAATCAGTTCAGAACACATTTAGATCCTGGGAGAAGGAAGCGTGGTGGCAAAGTATCAATGCGAATTTGCTGGCTTTTGTTATTTCTGTGAAGGAATTGAGTGATCATAATTTCATGACAAGTTTTCCAGGGAGTATTTTCTTTCTTCATTTTTTATGTTTTAAATGATGTTCATTTATTCATTTCTCCAAACGCTACAGCTCCTGCCTGCCTAAACCTGGCATTAAGCATTAGCTGTATTAAAAAGAATGCTGTCTATTAGTTCAATTAGACATTAGGCATTTACTTTTCAATATATTTGAAGCCTGATTTGATTGGGGCCCAGCCATTTAAAATTAAGAGAGCAGAACTGTGTACAGAACTGTGTACAGATATCTGTGGCTCTGAAGTCTTAATTGCAAATTCAGATAAGGATTAGACAGGACTATGTCTCTCTAGACCAAAGGCATTTGCTAATACCTCAGCCAGAAAGGTTGTTAGGTTCTTTATTTACTAATGCAGGCTTTTGCTTTTGGATTTTTGTTGAACTTTAAAATTTTGGTTGAAAACAACACAATTTGCACCAGCATGAAGACAGTGGGAGTGGGGAAAAATCTCCATCATTATTTTGGCCTAGCTAAACATTGAAATTGTGTTTATTTTTAAAAAAATTGTCAAAGGCCATGTTACGGTATTAAGCTTTTGTTTTATACACAAAGAAATATATTAATGAAAAGTGTTTTAAGTGCTTATTATAGAGATGGTTTGTTTTGAAACATGGGCTTTTTCACAGCAGTTTTACACTTCATTGTGTACCATGAAAGACAGTCTAAGTAGAGGTTGTCAGTCTCCCATCAGAAGTAGAGTACGGCTGGGGAATGGAGCCATTTAGGATGTCACTCAAGCAGGACTAATCTAGAGTAGATATCTTATAAATAACCAGTAACGAAAAAACAAATCATTCCTCTTCCCACCAGAGCAGAGAGAATTACTGCTTAGGAGAAGGAAATCTTTATAATAAAGATTTACAGTTTGAATTAGTGAATTGTTTGGAGCAAAGCATTGCATAAAGTTGCAATGACAACCTTTAGCCAGGAGTTCAGGAAGCTGCGGAAATGCCCTTACGGGGAGGGGTGGTGAGTGTAGGAAGCTCTTGTCTACCTGAATCTCCTACGTACCTCTTGGGAAGGCAGGTGTGCACACCCTAGAGATCTACCAGGTACAAGATATGGGTTTATCATATTTTTCGATCTCTAATACACTGCTTCTTCTTGGATCCCAAAGATACTTTCAAAATTAACAATGATGACAATTCTTTGCCTAGAAAATTGTTATACATACATATTTTAGCTTTATGTTGTTTCATTTGTCATTACTTTACTCTTTAATTTCCTGAGATAAACACTGGCTTCTTTAGATACTTGCATGTTCTCTGGCTTTGGAAATCTCACCCGTACCTCCTGTCCTTTGCCTCGTTCTCTTTTAAAGTAGCTAGAAGGCGCTACCTCTCAATTCCTGGCTGGGATGAGAGTAGTGAGTAGCTGAGGGAGTGAGAGCAGGTGAGGGGGTCAAGGGGAGGGAGACTTTATCAAGACCCATTCTGAGAGCTTTATCTGTCAAAGAGAGAAAGAGCTTGATTTTCTTTATTCTGATCAGTGTGAATTCCTCTCGTAGAAGCTTCGGTTTTGTCCACATTGTGGTGATATACAGAAAAATGACTAGGAATGCCTTACCAGTTAAAATATTCTCAAGTTCCCCCATCCCAAAGCATTTGTTTTTAATTTCAGGACCAAAAAAAAAAAGGCATATTTCTCAGATTCTTTTCACCATAATATATCATTTTGATATCCTAAAATATAGAGAGATGAGGATAAGAAACCCTAATATTTATATATTGCTTTTATTCCCCAGTAGTTGGGTTTTGAAGGGGTTGAGGGGAGAATGGATTTTATTGAACGCCAGAGCTTTCCATTTATTGCATCTATTTCCACACATGCCTATCAGTTAGATAGAGCAGATGCTATCTACAGTTTTCAGATGAGGAAATTACAGTACACAGCCTTCCTTAAGATCTGGCAGCAAGAAGTTAGATTTATCTGGGGTACATCAGAGTTTTAAGAATGCACATCACTCAGGTTTGGGGGCCAAATTGGTCTTCCTAGAGTCCTTGTAACCTGGGACTGTGACCAGGGGTGGGGGAAGGTGCAGGCTGCATCTCTGAATTGCTACTGTTAGGGATCCACCATCCAGCAGAAAAAGGACTCATTGTTTAACTAGAATAAGAATACTGGAAATTAGCACGTGCAAATAGCCCCTGGCCTAAAAGTTGAACAGTTTCAAGATGATGACAGGAATAAAGTTCTAAATTTGGAATTGAAATAAGTATCTAGATGGAGCCTACAGGGTTAATGATATCTCTGAATCATCACAGCAGTGACTTAGGCCAAGTTCCTTGTGCTTGTACAGAGTTCCAAGGAGAATGTTTTTCTTATGCATATTTTTCAATCTGTTGTAAAGTAAACCCTTAGTATAAAAATTATATACTTAACTATTCTTGCCACTGATCATCTATATTAAAAAGAGAAGATTCAGTTTTGTTTTGTTTCGTTTTGGTTTTTTGAGACTAAGTCTCACTATGTCGCCCTGGGTAGAATACTATGGCGTCACAGCTCACAGCAACCTCCAACTCTTGGACTTAAGCGATTCTCTTGCCTCAGCCTCCCAAGTAGCTGGGACTACAGGTGCCCACCACAACGCCAGGCCAGGTTGGAACCCACCTGCTTCGGTGTATGCGGCCAGCGCCCTAACCACTGAGCCACAGGTGCTGAGCCCTCCCCCCCTTTTTTTTTGAGACAGTCTCCAGCTGTCGCCCTGGGTAGAGTACCATAGTGTCATAGTTCACAGAAACCTCCAACTCTTGGGCTCACGTGATCCTCTTGCCCCAGTTTTTCTATTTTTAGTAGAAACGGGGGTCTCTCTTTTGCTCAGGCTGGTCTCAAACTCCTGAGCTCAGGCGACCTACTCACCTCAGTTGAGCCACCGTGCTTGGCTGAGAAGATTTAGCTTTGTAAACATCTACTGGATGTCTCCTCTGATTGAGCTACTTGAGCCACCACAGAATTTGGAGACTGGATGGGGGAAGTTGACAGTACGGGCTGAGTTAAAGGTCATTCGCCCCTTATGCATGGAGAACATGTAAGGAAAATATATTTATTTATTTTATTCTTTTTGGACAGGGCTAGGTTTGAACCCACCACCTCCAGCATATGGGGCTGGCGCCCTACCCTTTTGAGCCACAGGTGCCTCCCAAGGAAAATGTATATGAGTAAGAAGGAATTTCATTCTCACCAACAATGGCATGATATGCTGTTGAATATAATAAAGCTATTATATATAGTAAGTCATTTATATATATGATTAATAATTTAGAATAAAGAACTCTGTATAAAAAGTGCATGATGCAGTCTCTTTGAAAATTCATTTTAGTTGTTTATTTGACCAAATGCTCCTTTTCCAACATAATATGCAGTTCCTGAGCTTTGGGGAGCTGTAAGATCTAGGGTTCTGGTCTGGGTGGAATGAAGAAAATCATGACTTGAACTCAGATTAATTTATGCTTTAAAGGCAAATCATGTGAGTTGCCACCCTTCAGAGAGGAATGACATTCGGCATAAAACCGTCATTCTGGAAATTACAAAATAAAACAAAAAATGATCAATTTGCTACTTTGAAAAAAAATAAAGCCAAATCTTCTTAAGAATACTTTATCTCATTGAAAGAAAATAGTACATGAGATGACATGAATTGCTTTGGAACACGTGAAGTATCCTTTATGCAACCCCTTTCTTTTTATTATTCTTCATAAATGTGTTCATGGAATACCTGAAATGTCTACACATGGAAACTATACTGTCTGTCTTCCATGGTTTGTCATTATAATCTGTTTCTTTCAAAGAGGCCCAGATACCTGTTAGCAAATTTGATGTTCCTGTCATCATCTTGAAATATTTGTTGAATGAATGGATGGATGCATTCCCCATCTGCATAGTCAGTTCTCAATTCTCCATTCTAATGGAGTTGAAATAGGAAAGGAACGTTGGAGACTGAAATCCACAAATCATTGAGAAAGTTCATGTGATTCATTCCTTTCAAAGTTTCCCCACTAAATCTTTTACCCAACTTGATTAAAATATGGCAAAAAAATATTTTATTTTAAAAAAGGCTATAGGTGAGTTTTTCTCTTTTTCCTGTTTCTACTGATTTAGACACTAAGGAATAAAGTTCTAAATTTGGAATTGAAATAAGTATCTAGATGGAGCCTACAGGGTGAATGATATCTCTGAATCATCACAGCAGTGACTTAGGCCAAATTCCTTGTGCCTGTACAGAGTTCCAAGGAGAATGTTTTTCTTACAAATTGTTAGAAACCTGAACTAAGGGAACAGAAGGAAAGATACCTCCCGAAGGACATTGAAAAATGAGCGTCAACTGTCAACTTCGTAGAGGGATAGAGGGGAACAGTGTTCCAGGGAGCACTGAGAGGATACAGGACTCTGGAGTGAAAGTTTGAGGTGTTCCTGTTGTTTTGCAAAAGTGAACCCCAAGATAGACTGTAGCCTGTAAGTGTGTGTATGAGCGCTCTGGAAGAAAGGGCCGGGATTCCCTAGGGCCGAGATCTATTGGAGAAGTACATAGCATAGGTCAAGGTCATGTTCATTCTTGGCCTTATGTTTCAGAATATTTGGAAGGAAGGACTTTTTTTCCCGTCTCTTTTAGCTGCTTCCCATTAAGTTACTTTTGAAAGCTCTTATGGTTTGGGAAGAAAAAAAGTGGCAGTAAAATCAGCATGGTTTCTGACTAAAGGCCTGCGAGCAACAATGGTGGGGTAACCAAATGCCACTCGGAGCTGATAACACCGATAACACCGAGTGGAGTCACGGCTGAACAGCACACGCCCAGGAAATCCAGCTTTATGTTGCGTGCAAGATCGCGAGTGACTGATTTTATTCCTGCTCTGAAGAAAATGTAGACAATCCTGACATATCTAGTCTTTCTTACCCCTCTTCACTCCCGCCCTCCTGTGATATTTGAACCCAGGATTTTTTACACTCTGATAGGAAGTCATAATACATAATCTTTAATATTTCCATAGTCTTTGTGTTTCAGCTTGGAAGTTATATATGCTTTAAGTTTTCTTGGACGATACCTATCTACTTGGCTAAAAGACCACACCACATGAATGTAAGAATATAAACACTTTCATGGATTTGCTTGACTACTGTGAAATAGGCAGAAAGTCCAGATACACCTCTAAAATTAATTTTTTAAAAACTGAACTAGACAAGATAAAAAGGAAACCTGTAAGCATTGGTAGTATTAGTTTGTTGAACTCCTTTACTGACATTTTCTTTCACTTTTTTTTTTTTGAAGGAAGATGGCAGAACTGTTAATATCGACTTTTAAAGTACGCTTTGATGGTTTTCTTTTTCTATAGCTCATAAATCCCAGTCTTCTTTGATGAGAAAAGAGTCTGGTTTTACAGACCAGGCAAAAAATTCCCTGCACATATATTGAAAGCATTCAGTTGAATTGTCATATCTTTGCAAAGAAGTAACTATGTCTAACAAGCATCAGTGTGCAGTTTTAAATTCTTAATACAGGAATGTAAGAGACAAGTTTATGTATGCATAGGAGCTGGTGATCATCCTATGGGGGTGTCTGTGTGTGTGTGGGGGGTGTTCCTTCCCTTCCGTTATCATTTGACCATGCTAATTGGTAATCCCAGTACATTATGAAAACAACAAAATCAAATATATTATTACCACTGATGGAAATCAAACATCATCCTGGTTTAAACTGACTCCTCATTTCTACTTGTGTCTTTCCTTTCCTTTGATAAATTCTAATTTTGAGAGGAAAAAACCCCACAATTTAGTGAGAAGGCGGTAAAGGATTCTCCTTGGAACAATTCTCTTGTAAGTACCATAACGATTTTACTTTTTTAATTATCCCACCAATCCAGTGAAGTGGTTACTATTATAAACCCATTTTATAGGGGAAGAGAGAGAAGTCCAGCCAAGTTAAATAACTTGCCCAAGGCCAGACAGCTAATTCGAGGAGGCATAGATGGGATCCGGACGCTGGTCCCACAATGCGTGTTCTACTGCTGGAATACCCTTAATAGAGAGAAGCGGGAAGGAAGAAGTGTGGAAGACTCAATTAGTAATTCCCATCATACTGAAGCCATGCTGTGCTGAACAGTTCTTTGATTTGGCCAGTTTTACTTTTAAATGTCCAGAAGTTCTTTCCGAAGATAATGGGACCTCTAGCCGTGTGTCCTGAACCTCTTTACAGAGGTAAAGAGGGGTGTGTTGCCAGACATAAAAGTGAAAGATTTAGTTCCTGTCTGGCATTGTATCGGCTTCACTAAAAACTTTTATTATTTTTTCCCCTTAGAGGCAGCTGGGAGGAATCGTTGCAAAGTGCCCACCTGTTCAATAAGAAATCCATTCTCTCATGTCACATGCACCTGTAATTTCCACTGATAGAACCTTTCAGAAAATGGAAATGAAATGTATGTGAAATTTCTCAGACAGAGAGAAAGCAGGGAGAAAAGAGGACTCTTCTGCTTTTGTAATAAAAAATAAATCCTGCTTTCTTTGCTGGATTTTTAAAAGTTGTTTTTATAAATACAATACTTACGTCTTTGATTTCTCAGTTTCCCATCTGTTAAATGGGAATGCTAGCCCTTCCAAGTGCCTGGATCTTCTAGGGTTAAAAGGCCAAATGAGCTTGGGCTATTTTTTTTTTCCAGTGCTGTGTGTCTACAGGCCCCTTGAAGTAACCAAGCCACAGAGCAAAGATGATGGCCTTTATCATGTAGAGAGTGGACGACCAGATGGCAGAGCCCATTCTACATAATGACTCGCACTCTGGTGGTTTGTAATTTATGAAGTCGCCTTCTAATCAAAGGCGCTGTTGGCTGCCAGAGAGCTCGGCCACAGCATGGAAACAGCTTCATCCAAAAAGAAAAAAATATCAGCCTAATATTCTTCCACCTAATATGACCAGCAGTGTAAAACATAAGAAAGGTGAACAAAGACAGTTCTGATTTTTATTTGGTAAACCTTGAAGATAAGAGATAGGTTATTTAGGGAGATACTTTGTCCTTTGGCTTTGTGAATAAAGAAAACCGGAACTATTTTAACCATATTTGTAATTTGTGTCTTTAGGGTCCACTCTCGGTGCCCCAGACCCCGATGCTCAGGCAGGGAGAAAAAATAGGAAAAGAATAAAGGGAGTGGAGAGGCAGGCAGAAAAAGGGCGGACGGGAGGAACAGGAGGGAACTGATGAAAGGGACTGGCACAGCGAGGCTGAGGCAAAATACCCCCCACCAAATGTCAGTGGCTGCCGTTTCCACTCTAAATCACAGACATCAGAAAGACACTGGAGGGATTTTTCTAATTTCCATAAGCAAAGTTTTTAAAAAATCAGAAGTATGATGACTCTGGTAATAATCCCGTCCCCTCTTCTCTTCTCACAGTGCCTGAGATTTAGCCCCTTCTTATCTCTATAGCCGGAACTTGGATTCCTATCGTACATGATCCCAGTTCTTTTTTCTAATATGACAACAGCCTTGCTAATCTAGCTATAGCTGAAGTCATAGTTTCCAAAGAACTTTGCTTGATTTAGAGACATACACTGCCCCATTTTCTCTAAAGAGTGTAAGGAGACTAAGAATAACCCATCCACTACTTGGTGTTGGGTACATTTTCAATCTGGCATGCCAAAATTCCCAACTCCAGGGTGAGAAATAAATCTGTTTCTCTGAATAGCAATGAGAAAGATGGGTAAGCATTTTAAAAGGGGAGGTGATGAGAGAGGGTAGCAGCACTAAATGGAATTTTATGTTCTTAGGAACCATTCAGTGTAAAATGATAGAGTGTTTTCTGATTAGGTGATTTTAGCTTTTATGGTGAGAAAATGGTTAAACACAGAGCACTCCCCTAAGGTATTTCATATGGATGCTTCTCTTTCCTGAAAGCACATCAGGGAAATGGATGATGCATCACATTTGATTCAAGTGAAACAGTTTAAATTGTTATGGCTTAGAGTTTAAAAAAAATAGTAAATAGCTCTCTTTGGTAAAGAATTGTATCACGTGTGTTCATCTGAGGTGGTGGCCTGGTGCCTGTCAATTTGTGAGTTTGCGATGTGTGGTGAACTATGTCAGTGGACAGTGGGCTGTTAGGACGTGTATTTTTAAAAGGTTGTGGCCTATGAAGCTTCCTTTTTTTTTAAAGCCAGGATGCTAGCAAGTAGCATTATCTCTGAATGAATTGATTTAATTGGGGTTAGGAGGAGGAGCAGTCAGGTAAGTAGGAATGTTTGGGGAGAGCTGGCCGTGATCAGAAAAGCCAGGAGATATTTTAAAAGATCACAAACTATTACCAAATAACAGCTTTTTAAAGCAGCGCTTTGAAAACTGCAAGTAGAATATAGACCAATAGGGAGAGAATAAAGATAGCTTTCTTAGGAGAGAGAGAATGGCTATCACAAATGGAATGTGGGACCGAGAAGGAGGCGAGCTGGAAGGCAGGCCTCGGCCCAGGAGCAGATTCTGGGCTCTGCAACCTGATGTCGGCCAGATTAGAAGCATCAGCGCCCTCTGTTGTTCAAAGGAGAACTGCAGACTCTCCTGAGAACACAGGCCAGGCATTTTTGGCCTTCTAAACTGAATTCTGTGCGAACTGTAATTGATGATAATCGATAGAATTGGAAGGAAGGAAGGAAGAAGTGGAAGGGCGAAGGGAGGGAGATGGACCGATTGGTGGTCATCTTTGCATTGTTTGAGTACTATTGTCCAAATGTTTAAAAGATAAAATGTATGTGTGTATATATATTTTTTTCTGGCCTAGCTAGTTGAGTTTCTCCTTATCATAAGTAGTATTCCTTAGAAGAAAGGTGCAACTTAAAACCAGTAATGAACGTGGACAGAGCTAATGACAGACATTTTGTTAACTTCATTATACTTCCTTTTTTTGTTTTGATAAATTTCTGTTAACATATCAGCACTGAACAGTAGAAAAATAATAATAGTAATGTCTGTTTTTCACTTTTGCATACCTTATATTTCCCAATAGTGATTTTTAACCTCTTGTCAACAAGGAAACACAGGGATTGGAAACTTTTATTCTTTTATTTTTTGAAAGCAAAAATAACATTAAAAATAACATTGCTGGCTCGGCGCCTATGGCTCAAGTGGCTAAGGTGCCAGCCACATACACCTAAAGTGGCGGGTTCGAATCCAGCCTGGACCTGCCAAACAACAATGACGGCTGCAACCAAAAAATGGCCGGGCGTTGTGGCGGGCACCTGTGATCCCAGCTACTTGGGAGGCGGAGGCAGGAGACTTGCTTGAGCCCAGGAGTTGGAGGTTGCTGTGAGCAGTGAAGCCATAGCACTCTACCCAGGGGGACAGCTTGAGGCTCTGTCTCAAAAAAAA
>CAUYQV010160980.1:0-40544 GCA_963574575.1 Galagoides demidoff
ATAAGACACTGTCTTATATTTATTTTTTCTCAAGAAGACACACTAGGGCTTATTTTCAGGGGATGTCTTATTTTTATTAAGTATAATACAACAATCTACATTTATTCAAATACAGTTAAGTCATCTTCTTCTGGAACCTGACGGGGAGCCAACCTTGGTGGGGCTGGCGCTAGTGATGCGTGAACTCCTTTCCCCTAGCCGTTCGCACATGCACAATAGGATGCCTGCCACCACGGTTACCACCCGCGCACCTGTGCAAGTGCAAATGGCTCAGAGAAAGGAGCTGTGGCAGATAAAAGGTATTTCAGTCTTCCTTACCTCCCTGCGCCAAAATGCATGGCGTGGCTATGCAGAGTGTCTGCATAGCCCATCACTAGGTCTTATTATCGGGGTAGGGCTTATATTTAACAAATGCATAGAAATCCTGCTAGGGCTTATTTTTTGGGTAGGTCTTATTTTCAGGGAAACACAGTAGGCACTTAATAGCACGTGGCATGACTTACACTGTCTATATATTCTTGATACATTTTAAATTAGAAGCATTTTCAAAGGATTATGAAATGAGGGCCAAGAGAGAATCTGGGATAAGAGAAAGCTGGAGGATTTAACCTCATGTGAATCACTTGGTTTCGCATCTATAAAACAGAGCTAGCGGTGTTTCCTCCCTAGTTCACAAAGCCATTCTGAAGACTAAATGACATAGTATGATGATTGATTAGTTACCTTTGGCCATCATTTTGCTCTTGAGTTTAGTTCTAGTATTGAGATTGTACCAACAGTGTTTATTCCTCCAGTTAGTCCATCTTAGACTCTGATGTCACCAGCTAATTAGAACTTTAAAATCACATATACCTCATCCCATTTACTTAATTATTATATTAAGACACTTATACTCAACCAGTGTGATATAAATCCTCCTAATTCTATATGAAATCAGCATATTGTACCCCATAAATGCATTAACGTATACATGATTTATGTTTATAATTTAATAAAAAATAATTAAAGAAAAGAACTTTAAAATCAGCATGCAACGCATTTTTAATGCCTTAACATATGAGTTGATATGATTCCAATTAAAAAGAAAGGTGATTTTTAATACAGTTTATTGCTATGCCTTATTAGGGAGTACCTGCTTCTCCTGATGCACTTAGAAAATACTAAAAATAGCTCATGGATTCTGGGTTGAAAAATTGATATATTCCAAAATCAATTTTGTGGAATATTGCTCTTCAAAACTTGGTACTATTAAGAACAATGAACGGAGGGTTAGTCATGGTTTTATTCAGTCTTGCAGAGACCATGATGTTTGTGGATTGTTACATTTCTCAGTGTGCTGCTAGAAATACTGGTTCTGTTTAATAGTTAGGGGAGAAAAAGGGATTTGGTGGTCATGATTTAAGAAGAGTTAAATGAGACCCTGTGTGGTGCCTTAGGCCTGTAAGTTCTAGCACTCTGAGAGGCTGGATCCCTTGAGTTCAGGAGTTTGAGACCAGCCTGAGCAAGAGTCAGATCTTGTCTCTATTAAAAATGGAAAAACTAGCCCGGGAATCGTAGGGGGGCACACTTAAAGTCTCAGCTACTTGGGAGGCTGTGGGAAGGGGATCGCTTGAACTCAAGAGTTTGAGGTTGCTGTGAGCTGTGATGCCACAGCTCTCTACTGAGGGCGATGTAGTGAGACTCTGTCTAAAAAAAAAAAGGAAAGGAAAGGAAAGGCTAAATGTTTAATACAAAGTGAAGCATACTTCTGACTATCAGAATTTCTCAGGGATATTATTATGCACTCTCTAAGAAGGAGAATACATTCCCAAACTTAAAACCTGCTGACATTTTGGAAAATGCTGGTACAGAGGAAATGCTGGTACAGTGGATTTAGGAGCAAGAAGTCTTATTTTATTTCACACATGCCATGTGTACTTGAGTACACAACCTTTCTGAACCTGTTTTCCTGTTGTCTTTCTTACTGGTTGACATTAGAATTAAACCAATGACTACGTACAAAAATGTTTTGATTCTATACTAAGATGTCAGTATTAAGGTAAAAACAAACATCACTTAATCAGGAATGATAAGGGCATACCATGTTAACAATGGGTTAATTCTACACTACTACATTATAATCGAATTATGATAAGATTTTAAAATAGTGATTGCTTATTTATAATTTTTTTCCTGCTGGTTGGTACTAATTTTACAAATAATTATGATAAAGCCCTATTTAATAATATCTATATTTAAAAGAATTTCATCCATCTCAAGTTTGAGTTAACAACCTTTTTCTCAATTTTTTAATCACTAGGATTATATCCGTATCTGGCAATACAGAGTAAGAACACTCCAGAATTCTCCTCTTGCTTTAAAAATCAGAAAGCTGGATAACAATATCATATAGTTAGTGCAATAAGCAGTGGTGTGAAAAGGGAACCAAGTTAAGCAAGCCGTACCTGGTCCATGAGCACCAAGTTTTAATTCTAGGCTTTTTTTTTTGCTGTGGGCTGACCACTAAAAGGACTACTAACAAACTCGTCAACATATGGAGGTGGTCAGCATAAGGAACTAGGCGGTCAGCATAAGGAACTAGGCATGCTGTACTGATACGTACATGAGGTGCATGTCCAGTCCATGAAAATTAGGTCAAGTACAGAGAATTCAAATTAATCAACAAAAAAAGAACAAACAATCCCATCTATCACTGGACAAGAGACATGAACAGAACTTTCTCCACAGAAGACAAATGGCCAACAAACACATGAACAAATGCTCATCGTCCCTAACCGTCACAGAAATGCAAACCAAAACAATCATGAGATATCACCTAACCCTAGTGAGAACAGCTCACATCACAAAGTCCCAAAGCTGCAGATGGGGGCATGGTTGTGGAGAGAAGGGAACACTTTTACATTGTTGGTGGGATTGCAAATTAATATAGCCTCTGTGGAAAAAAGTATGGAGAATCCTCAAAGAACTCAAATTGGACCTCCGATTTGGAAAATTGAGGGAAAAAAATCATTTTATCATAAGGACACTTGCACTAAATTGTTTATCACAGCTCAGTTTATTTTATTTTTTTTTTTTTTGAGACAGAGCCTCAAGCTGTTGTTCTGGGTAGAGTGCTGTGGCTTCACAGCTCACAGCAACCTCCAATTCCTAGGCTTAAGTGATTATCTTGCCTCTGCCTCCCAAGTAGCTGAGACTACAAGTGCCCACCACAACACCTGGCTAATTTTTGGTTGTAGTTGTCATTGTTATTTGTGGGGCCCGGGCTGGATTTGAACTCACCAGCTCTGGTGTATGTGGCTGGTGCCTTAGCCGCTTGAGCTATAGGTGCCGAGCCCATAGCTTAGTTTATGGTCAACAAGATGTGGAATCAACCCAAGTGTCCATAAACCCATGAATGCATTAATAAAGTGTGGTATATGTATACCATGCAATACTATTCAGCCATAAAAAGATGGAGGCTTTATATCTTCTGTAATCTGGGTGGAGTTAGAGAACATTCTCCTTAGTATCACAAGAATGGAAAAGCAAGTATCTACTGTACTCAGTATTAACATGAAGCCAGCAGATGAACAAACACACACCCACACAAGAGAAATACTCAATTAAATTCAAGTTGGGGGAAGGGAGGAGGAGGGAGAGGGATTAGTGTGTTCTTACCTAAAGGGCACAATGTAAGGGTTCGTGGCACACCTCCTAGGTGAGGGGCACAACTACAACAGGGACTTTACCTAACAAATGCAAACAATGTAACCTAATTATCTGTGCCCTCATATTAATCTGAAAAAAGAGCAAACAGAAAAGAAAATTAGGTCAACTTAAGGAAGTGGTCAATGCAGGGAGGTGTCAACTATTGGGGTTCTACTGTAATTATCATACTTTGACATAGGGAAGGGGAACCCAGAGTCCAGCAATCTTGTTGGGTTAAAGAGAAAGAACTTGTTGATGCCGAGCATTCAGTGGAGATCTAAGTAGGGCAGCACCTTAGCAGTAAGGCTAAATTAGTCCGGAACAAAGGCTACGCTAGATTAGGGGTTCTCCACTGGGGTGAGGGTATGAGAATTTTACCCCCAATGGGACATTTGGCAATGTTTGGAGATACATTTGATTGTCACTGTCTGAATCAAAGAGACCTAATCTTAAATGTGTTTGCATCATCAAATAGCAGCTCCAAAATACACGACGATCTCAGACGTAAGCATTATAGGAGATAACCACATAACAAAACCACTTATACTTCCTTAATACTGTGAAATAAAAGAGGAAACCCCCAAAATACATGATATTAAAATCGATGAGACTAAACAGAAAAATCTGCAGTTACAGTTGGAGATTTAAACTCCTCTCACTACTTGCCGAAACAACTAGAGAGTCATTAAGAAATATGAGACTTACATAACGTCATCATATAATTTGACTTAACTGACGTTTTTACCACATTCTACCCAAGATCAGCGTTCTTTTCAAATGTACACAGGACATTTACCAAAACATATCACAATCTAGGACAGAAAACAAGTCTGAATAAATGTAAGATTAAGTCACACACAGAATGTTCCGACAAAAATGAAATTAAAATAGAAGTCGACAGCATACAGCTGAGAAAAAAAGTCCCCAAGTTTTAGAATTTAACAACATACTTTGAAGTAATCCACAGATTACGTACAGGCATCATCAGAGAAATTTTAAAATCTTTTTATATTAAATAAAACACAACATACCGAAATGTGTGAGATGCAGTAAAAACAGGGGAGGAAATTTCCGTAGGAGGGAATTTGTTGCATTAAAAGCTTTTATTAGAAAAGGAAGATTTCAATTAAGCTTCCATCTTAACAAACAAGAGAATTAAACTAGTAAGCAAATTAAACACAAGAAAATTGGAAAGGTTTAAACAGTAAAAATCAGTAAGAAGATGCATGAACAAGAAAGAAAATAAATATAAAGCTGGTTCTATGAAAACATCAGTAAAATCGAAAAACCTTTAGCCAGATTGATAAGGGAAAAAAGCAAGAATATGTGAAGTGCCACGGTCAGGAGTTAAAGGGGAGAAGGAGAGACCCAAAAGGAAACACTGTAACTTCACCCCAATACACTCAACATTTGGATGAAATAGTTCATTACTTGAAAGATGTAAATCAACAAAGCTCATTCAAGACAAATAAATATCTAGTAAAAATCTGATTACTTGTACTTGAAACTCTTATACAAAAGGGCTCCACACCAAGATGGCTTCACTGGTGAATATAACTAGACATTTAAGGAAGAAATAATACCAAATTATCACAAAGCCATATAAACATGCTAACAAACCTATAAAACCATATCCCTCACGGATTTGCTTGTAAAAGTACCTAGTAAAACTTTGGCTTTCTGAATTCAGCTATAAATAAAAAGGATTCCTTGCCATAACCAAGTAGGGTTTATCCCAGAATGCAAAGCTGGTCAAATTTGAAAATCAAATGTTGTATGATTAGTCATTAGAGAAATGCATGTTAAGTCACAAAATACAACCTCACTTGCTGAGTAATTTAGTAAGAAAAAGACAGTCTAGTTCTGAAGTAACTGGACATGGATTTGGACATTTTTTTTATTTTTTATTTTTAGAGACAGAGTCTCACTGTATCACCCTTGGTAGAGTGCTGTAGCATCACAGCTCACAGCAACCTCCAACTCCTGGGCTTATGAGATTCTCTTGCCTCAGCCTCCCAAGTAGCTGGGACTACAGGCACCTGCCACAATGCCTGGCTGTTTTTTTGTTGCAGTTTGGCTGGGGCCAGGCTTGAACCTGCCACCCTTGGTATATGGGGCTGGCACCCTACCCCACTGAGCCATAGCTGCCGCCCTGGATTTGGAAAATTTTAATCTCATGCCTTACCTCCCATCATATACAAAAAATAAGTTGAAATGGATCATACACCTAAGCACATGGGCTGAAAGTACAGAATGTCTAGAAGAAAACACATAGTACGAAATCTTTTTTAACACTAGGTTAACCAAACATCTCTTGGTACATGAAACCATAAAAAAGAAAAACGGACAGATGCGCCTTCATCAAAATCATGAACATTTGCTCTTGGAAAGACTTGAGAAAATATAACTGCAATCCAGTGACTGAAAGAAACCACTGCAGAACATATATTTGATTAGGACTAACATCTAGATAATATGAAGAAATCTTATATCTCAGTAAGATTAACAATTCAATAAAAAGTGGCAAAAGATTCAAAGAGGCCTATCACCCAAGAAGAAGGACAGATGACCGATAAGCCTGTGAAAAGCTGCTTACCACCTTTAATCATCAGAACAGCGATCAAGGCAGAGACTGACAATAGCAGGTGGTGAGGGTACGGAGCAGACCTCAAGTCTCAAGACGGTTCTGGTCAGTGTTTTAGCAATTGTGGAAAAGTCTGGCAGTTTTACAAATTAAACATACACTCAACGTATGTTCCAATGATCTCACACTTTTGAAGTGGATGTCCATATCCTTATTTATTTTTTATGTCTGCATGATTTATTAAGTTGTGAAAAAGGTATGGCGAAATATCACAATATTTATAAAATTTATCTAAATAATTCCTTTAGTTCTATGAACTTTTATTTATTTATTTTTTTGGCCAGGGCTGGGTTTGAACCCACCATCTCTGACATATGGGGCCAGTGCCCTACCCTTTTGAGCTACAGGTGCTGCCCTGAATTTTTTTTTATGTAGTTGGAAGCTATATATCTAGAATTTCCCCTGGTAAAGAGAATGCCTTATGCAATGAGTATCTTATATGCAGAACTGTATTTTGCCTTAAAGTCCATTTTGTTTGCTAATAATTTGGGGGCTCAGTTTTATTCTGGTTAAAGTAGGGACCAGCAGACGATGGGTGGTGGGCCAAATCCGACCCAAAGCCCATATGTATACAAGTTGAATTTGAACACTGCCAAATATCATCAGGGACTGTGTTCACGACACAAGGCCGAGCTGAACAGCAAAGCTGTTAACTATCTACTGTCTGGCCCTTTATAGAAAGAGTTTGCTATCTTTTGGGTTACACTATGCATAGTAGATGCTTTTACTTCAGCCTTGCACTATCTTTATTTAGCCATCTCTCTTATAAGGAGCATAAAGTTGCATTAGTTTTTAAATCAGTCTTTCAGTTTAGCTTGGAGCCTTGAAGCATTCAGTCCCTCTCTACATTTGAAAAATTACTGATATAGTTATAATCCTGGACCTTCTATCATGCCTTGTTTGTGCCTTCTCTCCCCCCCTCTCAAATCTTTCATTCTTTTGGATTACTTTTCTCATGCTCCCCCTCCCTCCATGGTTTGGTACCTTGCACATTCTATTTCTCTGTTACCATCTTTAAAATTTAAATATCAAACTCTCCTTTGGGCTTATGTGCAATGACCGTTACTTTAAATATTTATCTACTAGATTAAGGAGAAAAATAAAGTATTTTATTTTACCTTCATTTATTCCTTTTCTAATGCTCTTCTCTTACTTAGATTCGTGTTTTTGCCATATCATGTATCTTCCCTTTTCAATTACATGCAAAGTAGGGCTAATGTTGACAAATGCCTTCAGTTTTTGTTCGAGAACATCTTTATTTCTATATTTGTGAAGGAACGTTTTTCTGGATACACTATTCTACATAGGACTTTTTTTTTTTTCAACACACACTATTTCACTCTTGTTGATGGGATTTCTAATGAGAAGTCTGACGTAAGTCCTATGATAACCTAGTTTTCCCCTCTGGCTTCTTTCAGGATTTCCTCCCCATCTTTGGTTTTCTACAGATTAAGATTTCTTAAGTGTGGTAGTTAGCTTTTTTTTTTTTTTTTTTGTATTTATCTTGTTGGTGTTCTCTGAGGCTCCTGACCAATGTTCTGTTATATGTTATTAATTATGGAAACTTCTCAACTATTATTACTATTTTAAGTCATTTATTCTGTTTCTCTTTTTCTTCTCCTTCTGGCATTACCTGCACGTGACACCTTTTCTAACTGTCCACAGAGGTCTTGGACATCAGTCCCCTTTTTCACTCTTTTTTCCTCTTTGCATTTGAGTTTGGGCCACTTCTGACCTATCTTCAATCTCACTGATTCTGTCTTTGGCTGTGCCCAGTCTACGGATGAGGCCATCAACATTGCCTTGCATTCCATCACGGTATTTTTTAATTTCTAGCATTTCCTTCGAGTATTCCTTAGCACTCTTTTTTAGGGTTTCCACCTCTCCGCTTATGTTCCCCATCTTTTCTTGCATGCTGTTTACTTTTCCATTATAGCCTTTTTTAACATATTAATTATTTTAAATTCCCATCTGATAATTCCAATATTTGTGAGGACTGCTTCTGATGCTTGTTTTGTCTCTTCAGACTGTGGTATTCTTTTGAAAGCTGGACATGACATATCAGAACTGCAGTAATTAGACTTTTAGCCTTCACGTTCCTCATTTCTCTTTTTTCTCCTCTGTTGTCTTTGGGTTTCCCTCTGAACTCCTAAAGCAGCCTGGGCCTTTCAGCTGCCTCAGTTGTAAGCCACTGCTGTTACACTGGAGCCTTTCTGGTAAGGTGTTGGGGCAGGCGATGTGTTTTTAGAATCCTTTTTTTAGTCTAGCATCACTAATGGGAGGTTATGGTATCAACTTCAGTAGTCTACCAGAAGTCTACATCTTAAGGTATGTATTTCCATCCTTGTGATTCTATTCTTTTTATAAAAAAGAACCTGTGATATGTATTAGTTTATTTTTTACTTATTATCTACAATGAAAAATAATAACATATAACTCAGTGAGTCCAGGTATGTATAAAATTTATATATATATTTTTTACAAATAAGGTTGTTAGTATCTAGGCACTGAACTATAACTTGATGGTATCAAAGTTCAGATTAGAACTTTATGTAATGGTTTACTCCAATAATATCAAGCTTACTTAACAAGTATATTGATACCGGTCATAGTAAACAAGTCTCTAGTAATGATCTTCATATGTATTTAACATTTTGTTATTGAGTTCTTTTGTTTTGACTGAAATATCATTAGTACTCCATATATCCACTAAACTAAATTAACTTTTGCAGAACAAAGATAGTAGAGAGGCATTAAGATTGATATATGCTTTGGAAATGGTTAAATAGATAAGAGTAACGTACAACATCCATAGCTTAAGTTATTTGATAACTATGAAACCAGTTGCCGATGAAAACTTTTTTAAAAACTTAAAAATGTACTTACTTATATATGAAAGAGGTATTCAGCCATTGACACAGTATTTCATAAACATTAAATTTGATAATTGGAGATGTAACTTTTATTTATTTATTTATTTATTTGCAGTTTTTGGCCAGGGCTGGGTTTGAACCCACCACCTCTGGCATATGGGGCCGGCGCCCTACTCCTTTGAGCCACAGGCGCCGCCCTGGAGATGTAACTTTTAATGGAATGGCTTAAGGTTTATAATACCAACTGTTTCACAGGCTTTCTTTATCTTAAGACTTAAATTTTTTGTTAGATTACTTTTAAGTTCATAGCAAAATCAGGAGAGAGCACAGAGATTTTCCATACACCTCTTGCCCCACACATGAACAGCCTCCCCATTATCAAAGTCTCCCACCACAGAGATACATTTGTTAAACTTATGGACCAAGAATGACACATCATTCTCTCCCAAGGCCTGTAGTTTACATTCAGGTTTGTTCCTGGCACTGGAGACTGTATGGGTTTGGACAGATGTTATAACAACACGTATCCAACCCCTACAGTGTCACACAGAGGATTTTCACTGCCCTCAAAACTTCCCTGTTCTACCTGTTCACCTCTCCCTCCCTCCCTCCTAACACTTGGAAACCACTGATCTTTTTACTGCCTCCATAACTTTACCTTTTACAGTACGTTACATAGTTGGAATCACAGAGTCTGTGGTTTTTTCAGATTCATTCTTTCACTAGGTAACATTCATTTAAGGTCCCTCCAAGTCTTTACATGGCTTGATAGCTCATGTCTTTTTAGCACTGAGTAAGATTCCATCATCTGGATGTGCCACAGTTTGTCTATTCATCTCCTCAACTGACCGACATCTTTGTCTTTGCTATCTGAAAGTAATGGCATTAAAATTCACATACAAGCAGCTTTGCCTAAACTTTCAAGACTGTTTCATAAACCCTTAAAGGTTATTTTTAAAGTACAGTGTATCTAACGGTCACTGCTGCATCAGCCAATGCCTCCATAGTAATTAAGCACCCCAGGATGTTATCTTTTTCTCCCATAATTTCTCACACATGGCAGTATTCATTATATAACTCACATTTTTACCAAACAGAGAAATGAAACCACTGTAGTTGGCTTTCTTTCTCCATGTCTTATATAGTGGTATAACCACAGGAAGGAGAAGATTGTGGACATAAATTCCGATCAGCAAAGATGCCCGTGTGGCTCATATACCTCTGAGCCTGGTACCTCCATTTGTCTTATTAATCTTAGTGTCATTGACTCTTGCTTTCTAGGATTTTATATTTATGAAAATCATCTATTATTACAGACCGGGCACAAATATTAGGACTAGGTATATGAATAAACCTTTGTTTGGAGACTTTCCTATTTCATGCTTTTGGCGTAGTTAGAAGTAAATAGGTATTCCACCAACCTGAAGAGAGGAGCAGTAAGGTTTTCATGCAGAGATACTCTTCGTAAGATACCTGCAGCCTTTGTAACTCAGAGGAGACAAATAGCATATGTTTACATTGGTCATACATGCAGGGTAGAGTCATTCTCTGCCTGTGAAAGACAAATACCAGTGTTTAAGTTAGAAAGAGATAGTGGTAATTCCAAGAAAAGTCCTTTCTTGTTTGTATTATTTTGCAAAACTGGGAACTCATAAAGGAAACCATAACTACTTCTAGTGACGCTAATTCCCTATAGGATGAGACTAGAGAACGTTCCTCAAACTTGTTCCTGCATCTACAGTATCTAAAGAGACTAATGAAAGATGTAATTTTATCCTGGAGGCATTATATCCTGTCATACATGCTCTGTACTGCTTGATTTAGTTAAGTGTTTAGAATTTATTCTTACAGAATTTAATATCAGTTGTTCATTTAAACCAGAATTTATCATTTGAATATAGTCAATTAGACAACATATCCAACAACTTTGGATCCTAAGCACTTAAAAATGTATTTTTTTTTACAACATTCCATCCTCTAGACAACCATCTATGACCCTGTTCACAGTTACACAGAAGGCCAAAACTAGAACTTGACTCTAGACTTTTGATGCCCCAAATCTGCCTCTGACAGGCATTCGAATGAATATTCTTTTAACTAAAGGTGCCAAATAAGTCCTTGATTATGGTTTTCAACAGCCACCACATCTACAATTTTCAAATAGATCTCTAAAGTTTCCTGACTTTTGAAATGAAACTAAAAGCCTTACCGTCTAGCTCACTTTTTCTTAAGATTCTGACAAAATGATCAAGGACAAACTCCCATGCCTCTTAAGTCACTGAGACAGGGTCTCACTCTCTTGCCTGGCTAGAGTGCAGTGGCCTCATCATAGCTCACGGCAACCTCAAACTCCTGGGGTCATGTGATTCTCAGTCTCTCTGGTAACTGGGAATATAGGTACCAGCCACCAGGTCTGGCTAATTTTTAGTTTTTTTATAGAAATGGAGAAAAAAACCTTAACCTAAAAAACCTTCATTTTTTTATAGAAATGAAAAAAAAGAAACCTAAACCTTCTTGCCATGTTGCCCAGGCTGGTCTTGAATTCCTGGCTGTACGCCATCCTTCCATAGGCCTCCCAAAGGACCAGGAATATAGGTGTGGGCCACCAGGCCTGGCCCTTCAAATTTAAAACCTGCTCTTACAATACAGCGCCTTCCCCTCAAAGCATTCATTTTCTTGGAGTTATCTTTTTCTCCTATAGTTCTCTTGTACATGGTTATATTCTTCATAGAACTAAAAATCTTGATAAAGTTACAGTGTAGTACAGTAAAAACTCATTCTTGTTAGCTGTAACCAAAAAAAAAAAAAAAAAGTGTTTTTCATAACATTCTGACCTAAAGGCAACCATGAGAAGCTGTTTTACGGCTACACGGAAGGTCAGAACTTGAATGTGTACTTTCTGACTGTCTGGACCTGCCTATCACAGACGTCAGAGCAATAAGGAAACCAGGGTGCCATGAAAAAAGAGGAGGCGTCTGCCCACCTCGTACACAGCAACACAAGAACATAGGAATGGGAATGAGACTGCCTCTTCGTTGCCCACAAGCCATAGACCCTCTAGACTTGCTGAGCACCGAGTCAGAAATAATCCTTTAACAATGGGCTGAAATCTTTAAAAAAGTACTCCTGGTGAAAATGACACTAACGCAAACCTGTTGAGGAAAAAATGCCTGTAATTCTCACTTTATATGAGGGATGCCTGTGTCACGATCAGCTTATGCTGTGACTGTTTAAAATCTAAATTTGAGTGCCCTGGTAATAAAAGCCCCGAGTTAGATGAGTTCATAAATAAGCATAAATTGGTGCTTCATATAAATCTGTTCGTAGTTTTAATTCCAATTAAATGACTTCAACTTGCTTATCACGAAGTGACCATAAACAGTAAATACTGCCAATGTGATTTTCTCCTTTAAGAAGAATGGTTGGATTCTGAAATGCATTAACAATGTGTTGAGTTTCCATTGAAGCAAAATATATTTACTAGTTAATTAAAACCGGATCAAACAAGCTAATCTTGTTACATAGTGATGGAGTAGTTTGACCGTTCTCTTTTTGGCAGCAGTCAAGGTGGCGGCTTACTCTCTGGGACAGATCTCTGAGAGTCACATCTGCGTGGAGGTACACCCCGGCAGAGTATGTGCAAGTGTGTCTGCCTTAAGGTCTCAGTGCAGACGACAGCTCTTCCAGGAAGCCATTAGCCCGACCTGAAACAGACCTCTCTGGCAGGAACCATCACACATGGTCGTCCATGGCCCCACTAACATGTCAGCAGCTAAAGGTCAGGAGCCCTGCCTGTCTTGTTCTCTGCTGCGGTCGTGTGCTAGACACATACTAAGAGCATGAAGAGTATTTGTTTTCCTCTCGAATCCATTCTGGCTTCTTTTTGTTCCTAGAATGAAATCTAAATTCCACGTAATAGCTACACGATTCTGCTTACCTTGGCCCCTGTTCACCTCTCTATATCCTGGGGCCCTGCCCTCATTCCTCACATATGCCCACCTCTCTAAATTCACCGTATCCTGGGGGGCCTGCCCTCAGCTCCTCACGTAAGCCCACCTCTCTAAATTCACCAGATCCTGGGGGCCTGCCCTCATCCCTCACCTACGTCCAACTTGTTCTGACTCTTTGTACTTGCCCCTTTTTCCTGGAACATCTTGCCCTTTCAGACAGCTTGTTCTTTTGAGCCATTTACTCCTCAGCTACTCAAAAGGCCTTCTGTGGTCTCAAAATCTAAAGCAGTACACATGTTGACCCCATGGCGCTGGCCTAGTCACACAATTAGATCATGGCTCTATGAAATAATTTTGGTCATTTATTTGAGTTCCCCTATGAGAATGTTAGCACTGGCTTCATCTGTGTTGTTCACTATTATACACCAAGCTCTTAAAATAGCACTTGGTTAGTACTCAACTATCACTGAATGAATACAGTGCTTGGAAATAGGTATCGGCAATGGAGAAATCCCACTGAGTTTAACTGAGCAGTTCAGCAGGACTTTCGGACTAGTTCTTAACACATAGCCTAGTAGAGGGGAAACCTGAAATCTGAGCTTTAGGTGATTCTTGCTCACCCCGGCAGATATGAAGCCTTCGGATTACCAGCAGTACTATAAGGAAAGGTGTCCTGGATCTAGAGTCACTCTGCCACCTGTGGCTACTGCACACTGCCTAAGAAGCACTTCTAAAATATCTTGCACTAGTATCCAGTCCCTAATAAAACAGCATGGGAGCTTACTACATGCTAAGGCAGGCCGTCCTGTTTAACCTCCAGGTCAAATGGATGCTTTCTGTAATTCCTACCCAGTATTTTTGTATCTGGCACACCCAACAGAGAAGATGTTTGCTGTATCTTCGTAGGATCTCTCTTTACCGAGAGCTGGCCTCATTGCTCTCAAACCTCCTTTTCTCTTTCTCCAAACATCCCACGTTCATCAGTCAGTGTTAACTCCTTGCTACTCTGGACACATTTCAGGTTGTCACTGTTACTTTTAATGTGATGCCCAGTTCTGAAAACTACTAGTGGCGAATTTACTCATGTAGAATGCAGCGAGACTATTACTCAACTAATATGGTTTAAGGTTTCATTAATTTTCTTGGAACCATCATCAACAGCTTCACTTGCACACAGTTAAGGAAACTGCCATCATTTTTTTTTTAATACAAACATAACTCTGCTCCATTTCATACTCTTTATACATGTTAATAAAAGAAAAAAGCAGTAATAGTACCAGGTGGAAAGTGAAGGGGTCTCTGGACACATGACAGAGAGGTAATATCTGGGGATATGAACACTATTAGGTAATGGTGTGCTGGTGTTTTTGAAGAACAGATCAGCTTAGTGGGGAAGAAAAATGTGTGAAAGAGAACAACGGGAGGGAAGGTGAGGTCAGGTTCTGGAAACCCTGAAACCATGCAGAGTCCGCACTGGCTGTTCAGTGAGATGATACTGAAGACATCTGTGTGTGGGAGAGAGATGTGGCGTGATCAGAATCCTGCTGAGGAAGAAAACATTAGCCAACACGGGTGAGGACTGCCGTGAGGTTAAGCGGGAATGGACACCTGAAATGTCTCACAGACAGAGGCACAGGCCTAGAGGGTAAGAGAACAGCCAATTTATAAAATCTTAATCAGTACTTTCTCCATTAACAAAAAACAAACTTGTTCCCATGAGTTTCCTAAGCTATAGACATTGAGTCTTGCCATGCAAGACAGGTGGCAGTCCACACCTGCCACCCGCTCAGCCCAGATGTCCTCATCCACCACTGTCCTTGCTGATCCTACGTGACTTTTTACCATGCTCCTTTTCCTTTCTGAAACTCGGTTGCGCAATTAAAACAATATCATAGTAAGATTCCTTGTTTCTTGCATCAGACTTCACTAACCCCACTGTTTAAAAAAATATCCTTAAACATGTCCGGGGGCAGTGCAGTAATAACACCACATGTATGTTGGCTCTGCATTAGACCTGGCCTGTCCCAAGCACTGGTAAACAACTCTATTTTAAGTCTGCCCAGTTCCTCGATACTGGTAGGATTGATTCTGTCCAGAATTATCACAGTAGCAGTCCACTGGCAGCTGGTTAAAGATACCCTATGAACTCTGAGAAAACAATTAGCATACAACTTACTCATTGATAATCAGATCAGGAGCAAAGCAGAGCATGTTTCCGCTGGACTGTCGGTATGACCTCCACCCCAGGGCGAATGCCATGAGAAACATCCAGGAGTACTGCAGGAGGGTCATCTGGTCGTCCAGGTGCAAGTTCCTGAAACCTAGAGTTAGGAAGAAGGAAGGGTGAGGCAACGCTGACAGCCAAGAAGAGGAGCACCTCTTTGGGAACTGCCAGAACAATCAGATCAATTAGCCTTGTTTGGGGGGGGACCCCTAAATACTAAGTAGATACAGTATTCCTTTGTCAGTTGACACCTTAGGACCCAAGCCCTCGTGTTTTTTAATAGCATTCAATATAAGTAGCCAGTTTCTGGCACTTTTGCCTACGTAAGTAAACACGAACTAAACAGTAAAACAGAAAGCTGCAGAGTGTCGGCTTGGTGGTTACCAGAGGCTAGTGGGGGTGGGAAGGCGGAGGGGATGAAGAGGGCTTGGTTAATGAGTACCGAAATACAGTTAGATAAATGGAGTCAGTTCTAGTGTTTGATAGCACAATAGGGTGACTATTACTAACAATAATTTATTGTATAATTCAAAATAAGAAGATAAGATTTGGAATGTTCCCAACTCAAAGGAATGATAAATGTTTGAGATGGTGGACATCTCAATTACCCTGCTTTGATTATTCCACATTGTATGCTTGTATCAAAATATACCCCATAAATGTACAACTATTACATATTAATAAAAAAAAGAAATAAAGATGTCCTGGTTTGGTATGTTAACCAATAAATTTAAGTAAAAACTTGCCCTTTCTCCCCTTGATAATGAAGTCAAGGTTGAAACTAACACTGACTTCTACTGTTCCATACCAGGTTCCAATAAGGAAATTTTAATTCTTACAATAATTTTAAATAAAAATTTATATTCAGTGTACAGCACTTCATTATAGAAAAGTTAAAATCATTCTACTCTAGTACATTTTAATGATACCCAATATTTACCAATTTTATAAACAACCAGCTTTTTTTTTTTTTTTTTTGCAGTTTTTGGCCAGGGCTGGGCTTAAACCCACCACCTCTGGCATATGGAGCTGGTGCCCTGCCCTTGAGTCACAGGGACCACCCAACAACCAGCTTTTTTAAAGTAACATACTAGGAAGGAAAACTAATGGCATCAGATACACCATACACTTTCTTCTCCTGGACTTCAGTATAGAAGGAGTTTTGAGTAAGTCTGGTGACTCCAGTTCCAACATTGGGTCACCCTCTCTGAAATTACTCTGCTGTAGGTAATAACCTGAAAAGCAGGGAGCAGTGTCTAAGTTTTATCATGGACTCCCCATGTGCCCACATCACCTGACTTTCCTCTTAATCCCCAGAAATGAGTGAGAGAAACAAATACAAAGCGTCTCTGTTCAAGAGCACACCAAGGTCTGGCCGGCAGCTCCGTCGTCCTGGGAACCTCACCTGGTATTGCCTTTGCCCACTTCACTGCTGCGATGACCTGCCGCCCTCCTAACATGTTCAGCGCGGTCATGATCCTCCAGGTTGAGTCTGGAACAGAGCTGTCGTATCCCGCATACAACACCTCAGGTTCAATGACCTCCAACAGGGACACCAGGGTCGGGGTGAGCTGTAACGTTGCAGGAACTACTGTTTTGTTAGCAGGACTTTCAGAAGTTTCTGGAGAGACTCCAGTTGTAGCTTGTTGAATTCCCTTTATTTTTTTCTTTGTTTTTCGAGCTGTAGGCATTAAAAATGCATAGAAAGAATTTTAATGTGAAGGGCCGGACTACGCAGTTTATTGGAGAGGTTTTTTAACTTTCTGAAACCGTGAAGACAGAGGAAACATACTGACATGAAAGAGGAGAAAAAACATTTTCTTTCCTGAGAGAAGACTCACAGAAATCTATTCCAACATTAATTTTCTCTATAAATAAGCCAGTAACTTCTTCCTTATAGTTATACCTTATATAAAATATCTTTCTTATAATATTATGTTAAAACAACCTGAATAAATCACTTCTGTAGATACTTCTACAAATCATTTTCTGTCTCACTTTCACTCTACACGTGAAAATTCCACTGGTTATGTCAGGCAAATTACTCTGACCATCTAATTGACAGAATTTAAGCTTGTAATAACAGATTAGAAACCGTGGTTTAGGATCTAAATTGCGGCAGTAGTGAAGACAGCTACACTGTTTGTATACTTGTACAAAGCCACCTTTGGGAAGATGACACAGCAGGTTACATGCTAAAAACAGCGTCAGGTCTAACAGCAGAAAAATCCACTCTGTACCTTTACAGGAGAGATACTGCTTGGGACTAAAAACACTTGGGAGATGAAAAGAAAAACTTTATATTACTACCTATAAATTATGAGCGGGAAATGTATCTTTCACAAAGATTTATACTGATGACTCTATAAACTGAAAACATCCATCTTAATATTACATAAAAGTAAATAAAGTTATCTTTCACCTCTGACTTCGCACGGAACAGTCCAAATTACAGCATGCACACTGTTTAGTAAACTTATTCATACTCCTGAAGTTATTTTAGTGACTACATGAGAATTACATTATTCTTTTACAGAGAAAGTACTCAGAACTTTTAAGACAGGGTATATAAAAGATGAAATGCACCTGCCTCAGTTACTAGGGCCACACACCATGTTGCGGGGACAGGGGAATCCAAATGCAAATCACTTTTAAAAATAATGATTAGATCCGGCATCCCTCAAACAACATTGTACATAGTTTGCAGAGGACAGACACCGTAGTGAGAACTTTGTTACAATGTCAGAAAGAGAAAAAAGCCTGTCGTTTACTCGGAATAGAATGGTTCCATTCTCATTGTGTTCTGTGCTGAATGGGGTATTGAGAAACTCAGGAATTTTTAGTTAACATTTCCAAACAAACAGAATCACAGCAGACCTATTCTAACTTAGTTCACCATCCTCTTGTGGAGGCGCAGCATGATATGGTAGTGAAGAGTGCGAATCAGAAACCAGTATGTTTAGATTAAAATCCTGGTTCTGCCGTTTTGCTGCTGAGCGTCTATGGAATTACTCCCTGGGCCTTAGTTTCCTCTTCTGTAAATGAGGATAATATTAGGCCCTACTTCATAGGGTTATTGTGAGAATGAAATCTCTTAAATATGTAAAATGCTTGCAACTGTGCCTGGCACACAGTAAGTGCCATATAAGAACTACCGTCACCTGCAACTTGTAGGATTTATTTTTAGACTATTTTAAAAACAAACAGTAAAACTCTACAGGGGAGCAATACGACTTTTAAAAGGAAGAGCTCCTATAGGTAAAGAAACATATTACTAAAACTATCTCACTGAAACCCAGATCCAGAATCATGGGATGTATTTTGCTGAGAACCTAAAAGAAAACACACTTGCCCCAGATCTGTGCCCTGAACTGGAACCGGGCAGACCTCAGTTAACCGCAGCATTAAATGATCTGGAATGCAAGTTTCACACTCCACCCAAGGGCAGAGAAGAACGCACAGGGACAAACTGCAGAACCTTTAAAAATCATTTTCTCTAACTCAGTTTGTGATCAAATTTCTTACTATTAAGCTGTAGAGTCCTAAGGGAAAGAACTGATGCTTATGAATAAAGCTTAAAAAGTGCTGGTAACCTAGTCATGCAGTACTGGCTAGAGCAAGAAATAGCATCAATAAGTTTTCAAAATTATCATCAGCAAGGGGTGGTTAATCTAGGTAAGCAACCATTTATTTTTAATAAAGATATCTTTACCTCTTTAAATTTAAAATTTAATTTAAATAATGTTAGGTAAGGAACCTGATAATGCCATAAGCCTACTTGCCTATAAATTCCATCTGATTGTTTATACTAAAAATAAAGTTATGCTTTGGAATAATGACAGTATACTTTAAAATGAAATGAATAGAAAACATTTAGGATCGCCATTACAAAAAAACACATCTGTTCTGAAATGCCAGGTACTTTAAGGGAAGAAGACAGCTTTAAATAAACAAGATGTACTTGGTATGGGGCAACAGTATCCAAATACACCACTCACAGTACTAAGTTACAGGTTATGAAGAGTCCTGGGCTCTGAGAAGGCTAATTGCTCGCCTGTGCAGTTTCCCGGGGCTATCATCACAACTGCTTGGCTGAGGGGGAAGCGCTCTGATGGACTAGGAGATATTTCTAAAGATCAGGAGTGAAACACGTGGCTCATTGACATCATTCTTAAGTATGATGGTCTGCCCAATATTTGCGGCACACACAAATACCTACTTCGAATAAAGGTTTTACATATGTCGGGATTAATCCAAAACAAAAATGAAGCTTTCATGCTAAAACCACACCCCCACCCCAGGAACTTAGATTCTTCTCAAGTGTTTCTTTCCTTGTGTCTATAAGTAGAATTAGATTATCAACTGCTTGATATGTGCCACCCACCATCTAGTACAACAGGAAATGACAAACTAGAACTCTGTTCTACCATAGTTTATAAAAGTGAATATCAAGTTAATCACGGACCTAACCGCAACAAAAAAAATTAGCTGGGCGTTGTGGTGGGCACCTGTGATCCCAGCTACTCGAGAGGCTGAGGCAAGAGAATCGCTTAAGCCCAGGAGTTTGAGGTTGCTGTGAGCTGTGACTCCAGAGCACTCTACCCAGGGCAACAGCTTGAGACTCTCTCTCAAAAAAAGACATGATAAATACAGGCTGATCCCCACTGTTCTGGTATCTTAGACTGACAGCTTATAAAAGCATACTTTTGGCTGCATTTTTTTATACAACATTTTAAGAAATGGCATCTCAGATTAAATCAGAAGCTTAAATTTTATGTGTGAGTCTGACAAACTTTCAACAAAAGACCCAACTGGAAGTGGCAGGGATGATACACTTGACAACAGAGAGAAAATCAGATGTCAGTCACTGCCCTGGTCATCTGCTAGTGAAAGGGCAGAGGACAATTATCATTAAACCGTGTGTGAGAGGAAGGAGAAAAAGGACAAACTTAGTAACTAGTCCACCACAATCAGTACTTTATAGTGGATATGTCTTATTTCTTTTGACTAAAGAATTCCCTTATATTTTAGATATGGGGGGGGGAATTGCCCAGAGGGGTGTTCTATGCATAAAGCTCTGAAGATCTGAAACTTTGTACTTGAGAAAGCATCTCGCACCTAAAAACGTCAAAGGGTAAGCAACCGTACTGCCTGCATTAGAGACGTGACAAAATTTCATTTGGGTTTGTCTTCAGAGATTTATTCAAATCCTAAATATATTCAAATTCTAAATATAAAAAATAGCTGAGGTGAAAACATGAGGATTAGAGAAAACTAGTAAAACTGGAGCCAAATAGCCCGTTTCTGCCCAAAACAGAAAAAATTACACAGGTATGATGGCCTGTGCCTACAGTCCCAGCTATTTGGGAGGTTAAAGCAGGTGGATCACTTGGGCCCAGGAGTCTGAGGTTGCAGAGAGAGTTATGATGCTGGCTCTCTATTCTGCCCAGGGTGACAGAGCAAGACCCTGGTACTAGAGAAAATAAATAAAACAGTCACTAAAACCTCTTGTGTTTTAATATGTATTTAAATGGTCAAAATATATTAGATAGTTAGGAGATCAGAGAGCAGCAAAATGAAACTCGGTAAAATCCAGGCAGAGATTTGGTATGTCATAGAGTGGGGAAGGCTATGTTGTTTTTATGACAAAAAATAACTACCCCTGTGACACTGAAAGCAAATTTCTATGTGTATTTGTAATTGAGCTGTAGCTTTGATAACACCTAAAAGAAAGTGGACAGCTGTCATTTTATTTAAATCGCTGTTTAACACATTAGCACTCTGTAATTAAGTCTAAATAGCCTGGTCAAACTTACATACAGCTGTTTGTGTGGTCCGGAGAATTATACTCTTCACAGTCACACCCATAAATCTACCGTAACCACACACACACACACAAACACACACCCGGTGTGTGCCAGATAGCACCAACAATTCCTATCTCTATCACAAGAACCACATGGCTTCCATTCTCTCTCAATATCACCGTCTCTCATCTGGAATACTGCTATACTCATTTAAGTCATTTCTCTAAATAAGATTAGCCTTTCTAAAGCACAAATCTGATCATACCTCTGTCCTTATTCTTTATTTACTTCTGAGTAGCTCCTAGATTTAAAATTTAAGTTACTTCTTCCCTGACTTCCAGGACAGAATGAGGTTCTCTTCCGCTCGCTCCAGTGCCTCTATTCCCTTACGGCGTCCCAGGCTATTCTGTGACTGACTCTGCAACCTAACTGGACAGAACGGTCCTTAAGCACAGTCACGATTTCACCCCTTTTCTGTCCACTGATGAGCTTTGTGGCGCACACTCGCCGAATACAAGTCCGTCACAACAATAGGAGGAGCATGGATTATTAGATCACCCTCGAACACCTTGCAATTTCAGCTAGAACAGAACTCCACACGCTTTTCCAGAGGACAGTTTGTACACGATGAGATCAATTTGTTATGTGGACAAGGGTATGAAACTCTAACTTCTAACTAGTTTTAGATTTCTTCTTCACTTGATAAACAAGACCCCTCCAAGGCCTCTCTGAGTCCCCTCCTCCCACAGATCTGTAATAACAAACACGTCCAAGTAAAAGGTGTTCTAAAAGGTAAAACACAGAAAAATAGACATGTAAATTTATGAGATACAGAAACAATTTCAACCCTAGTCAATAGTTTGGAGGCCGGAAAAAGGAATCAGAAAGAAAAAGTTGCCTCACGTTGCACAAGTGTCATTGTTACACAATTTCCCTTTTTTAGCATACAGTCTGGCTGTGCTGAGTTCTCTGCATAAGGAGGACTGGTAAATAAGCAGAATATGACATCTTCATGAAAAACACTCCTATTTTTGTCAGGTAATATTATAAAATTATGCTAGTTAAGCACTATATATGTCGAATTGACTAAATTATTGCTTATTTATGTCTTCAAAAGTAAAATGTTCCATATTTATGGGATACAGAGACAAATAATTGCTTTCAGGCATTTACATTACCTTCCAGGTTCATTCCGGCTTGAAGACATTTTCTATAGCGGCATGCTGGGCAGTTTTTTCTTCGAATTTTATCAATGATGCAATCATTTCTTCCAGCACAGAGATAATTGTGCTGTCCTACGTGGAATAAACAGAATTGTTAACATTTCCCAAGTCTTTAAGAGATATTTTCTATGGAGAGGCTCTATTTTTGTTTCAGAAGGAACACAGGCTAAGGCCCACATAGGGACCGAGGGAGGCATTCTTGGCTACCCTGACTTGATGGAGTTAAGAGGTCAACTAAAACAAACAGAAAAATATTTGTTTTTCTGTTCAACAAATTGAAAAAAGTTCATTAAAAAAACTTTACTGTAGTATCCATATACAAAAGCACACAACTCGTAAGTGTACCACTTAGTAAATTCTCATAAGTCACACACAGTCCTTTATGTTATCAACTCTCACATCAAGAAACAGAAAAGTACTCCGCAAACTTCACAACTCCAGTCGCTACCCACCAAGGGTAACTACTTTTCTCATAAATTGTACTTCATTGATTCTTTAAAAGTTGCAGAAGATTATTTGCAATCATTATTTTATTACGACCTGTGAACACGTTCAAACCAGTTTCTTCTTTCTTTTGACCCAATGCTAAAGAGGGCTAAAGAAAGAAGAAACTAGTTTGAAACTATTGTGGGAATCCCAAAGAGAAAATGATTTTAACTCAACATGACACCCCCATGGGCAAATAAAAGGGGACCCTCTTTGGGGCTTTAAATGAAATGACAGGTAAAGAGCAACATGCGATCTTGAATTGTAAGGTCACCAGCAACTGGCTAGGTGAATCACAGATGTGGCAAACTAAACTACTATACGTAGATCTTACAGAGATCATGATTTGACACCTGCTTAGAATATAAAGATGTTTTGAGTTCAACTTTGACCTCAAGTAATAATTTAAAGACTGTTACTGCCTGAAATCTTCTGGCACCCAGAGTTAAAAGGGTTTTAAGAAGTGGAACTGGAATTCTCTCACGGCAAAAAACTTTAAGGAAAATTTAAAGTCTCCCCACCTCTCACTGGCACATTCTTGAAATCTTCTTTTAACTTAGTTATTGAATGTTGAAGAAAATTATCTAAGCACCTGCTGGCCTAGCAAAAATTGGAAGAAGTCACTTACACAGGACCAGACTGTCTCCATAGATACATGAGATAACTAAGGGTCTGTCCTTACACTAGAGTGGATGGTCTTTGCAATACTCTATAGGATATTTCTCTAGAATAAATTATCTTTGAAGAAAAGGGAAAGAGGAAAATCATAACTATCAGTTTGCTAGGTTGAATGTATCTACCAGTTCTGGTTTCTAGGAAAAGCTCTTTTATGCCTAGGACAATCTAGGACTTGACTTGGTTGAAAACAAAGCTGCATTTACTTCTTCTAATATAAATAACAATGCTCTTTAAATACTAGTTTTGGGGAGGTGGTTAACTGTATCAAGTTCAATTCCTTGCCTGTGGAGCACAGGCCACCAAGTTGACTAATGGACAATTTAGCTTTGTTCCAGAGCTGCTCTTCCAGGCCAGACGTTTGGGCCAGCTAGATCCACTCCTTTCTGTGTTCTGAGAGTATCCCAGCTTCTTTACTTGGATATGCAATGGAAGCACTAACCCAATCATTCTTATCCTTTATAAATCAAAAGTAGAAAGAACAGATGCATCCATTGCTGAAGCAGTTAAAATACCAAAAAGTTTTACCCTGTAAGAATATTCCTAAGTCACTGTCTTGTAGTTATTGGAAGAAACAACAGAAAAAAATTCTAACGTTTTATTTATATACAATTGAAATAGCAGAATGTATATATTATGCTAATATTGATTTCTTTTGTCTCTGTCTTGAGTATAAGATCAATAGATTCTAAGCTATTGATCAGAGGCATTGTACCTTCATAAGTGAAAATTAGTCCTATATGGTTATTAGCATGAAGTTGGGCAAGACCTATCTGCTCCTTAACTATGAAATGAGGAGTTTTAATTTGTCTTCACTGTTTCACAACACAGGGTCATGTACTACTAGCAGTCATGTCGGTATGATTAGGAGGCATCTTAGTTTGGAGTTCCTATGCCTTCTGTCACTTGGCATACTTCCTAATGAATAAAGAGTTGTCAGATAAAGAACCTTTAGGTTAGCTGAAATATCTTAACATTGTTTGGTTTACATAGTATTTATTTTTGTGGTGAAAATCTCTTTCGGGGAAGTGATTCAGGTTTTCTCTTTATGGCAGGCCTGGTGGCCAGCCTGCATGACATCCCCCAGTGGTCCCTGCCACCTCGTGGTCACAATCTTGGGTAGTCCCTCTGTGTACTAGACCAGGATTGGTCTGCATGAAAAATAAACTAGGACAGAAATGATGGTGTGTCACATCTGCAATGAGGTTATCAAAGACATTACTGATAATGCATTGGTCACTCACATTCTAACTATGCCGCTTCCCGATTCCCGACTCTCAGAAAATGTGTGACATAGCACATGTTTGTTGCTTTAAGCCCTGAACTTTGGGACTTAATTGTGCAGCAACAGATTACTAGTACAGTAGGAATAGTAAAGTTTTTCCTAACAGTGAGTTTAAGTTTTAAAAAAAGGTCAGCCAAGAAAAATAATAAGCAGTGACTAGAGCAGTGATGCATGGGTACAAGCAGACTGAGTGGCACAGGGTGTGGAGCAGTGAGGTCGGGGTCTTATCTGCACGGGTACAAGCAGACCAAGGGTGCAGGACGTGGGTGTCAGTGTAGCACCGAGGCAGGAGTCTTGTCTGCAGACAGCAGTCTTCGAGTCTCAGCTCTACCCTTTAATGTCTCTGAGCCTCAGTTTCCTACTCATCAAGTACAGATCACCATAGCATCTAGGAGCTCCCAGAGCCATTAATCAAATGGTATAACATATATATATTATGTGAGATATATATATATATATATATTATATATCACAGTACTTGGCACATTGCAAATTAAGGGTGAACTGATACTTAACCTCCATTATGACCTGATCAAAGACTATATGTACTTTTGGTTAAAGGGAATACGATAAAAAGGGACTTGGAGGCACTGGGAAAGAAAGATCATTGATAAAGTACACATAGAAAGAACTGGAACTAGCCACACTTCTTTTCTGCATGCAGAAAAGTGACTCCCGGAATACTGAATTAAAGAGAAAACAAAATTTAGTCTTAATTTGGATGGCAGGGACAATAACTACGTAAAACCCTAAGAAGAGCTAAGTGTTTGGGTATTTATTACCCTATGCCACTTTGGGGGGATAACCTACAGTGTCCCACAGGTGCTCACAGTGGAGTGCTGAGTATATGATGAAGACACAGCTGCGTGATTTGTGTAGTTGTTTAGAAAGTGCTCCAAGATAAGTATCTCGGCTTTAAAGTGTGTTTCTGTTGTGTCTGGATAGGAAACGCAGAAGACCTGCTCTGAGTTGGGTTATTAAAGGATCATAGAATTTGAGAGCTGGAAAGAGCCTGTGAGAATTTTAAAGTCCAAATAAAAGAGGAAACAAAGCAAAGCGATTTACTTATATATTCCACACTTCAACCCTTTCTTACTGATCATATAGTCTAACCATGTTTCACTGAAATACTTAAATGATAAACACTTGGAAACAGTACAGTTACTATTCAATTAAATTTTACCTAAAAAACAAGAATTTAATTTTAAAGTGGAGATTAAATGGAGGGCACAGGGCCGACAGCGGTCTCGTCCATGGGAGGTAAGTTGAGCTTTGTTTGCTGTTTTAATTGTAGTTGGAGGCTTTGGGGTAGGGCAGGTGTACACTCTAATAGAGATACCATGCTTCTTTGCCCAACTGTATTATATTTGGCCAGAATGACACAGAGTTGGTCCATGTAAGTATCTGAATTTGTAGCCCTATTTTAAATATCAATTTTAGTTATAATGGAGGAATGTGGAAAGTATTTTTAAATTTTATTTATTTACTTTTTGAGAGCGGTCTCACTCTGCCACCAAGGCTGAGTGCAGTGGTGCCATCATGCCCCACTGTAGCCTTGAACTCCTGTGCTCCAGTGCACCTCCTCCCTTAGCCGTCTGAATAGCTAGGACTAGAGGTACAGGCTGTCGGGCTCAGCTAATTTTTAAAATTTTTTTGTAGAGATAGGGTCTTGTTATGTTGCCCAAACTTGTCTTGAACTCCTGGCCTCAAGTGATGGTCCCACATGGGCCTCCCACAGCCCTGGGGTTACGAGCTTGAGCCACTGCTTCTGTTCTCTATTTTTTTTAAGCAGCAGGGTCTCACTGCGCCCAGGCTGGAGTGCAGTAGGGCAAGCAGCACTCACTGCCGTGATTTTAATACCCATATTTTTTTAAGCCTCCACTGTCTTATTCTGAATTTCACTTTCAAAAATCAAGTTGCTAATCTCATGTACATTACAGATGCTCCTTGACTAACAATAGTGTTATATCCCAATAAACCCACTGTAAGTTGGAAGTGTGTTTTCAACCTAAAGTATTTTCAATGTATGATGTGGGTTTATGATGTATTTATGGGTTAACACTGGAGATAGCCCCATTGTTCACTCTAGGAGCATAAGGAGTGTGTGTAAAGTTGAAAAATCCTAAACTGGGGGAATCGTGTGTATTGTACTGCTGTTACCGCTGAATTTATAGACTGTAAATCCCTAAGCAGTTAAGAAAGTGCTGAGTAAAGCAAGGTGAGGACAAGAAGAGGCTTCCTCTTTTCAAGTCTGTGTTAAATGACATCCACTTTGCTAGGGGTATTGCACCGAGCAGGGTGGGTTTCACTTATGATTCATCAAGTGGCAGCTACGACTCGACTCTGGCCATGGCTGGCAGCTCTGTGGTCCATGTGAGCTAACATGAGTAATTTTATAGTTGGCTAATGTATTAAAAAGTAATCCAAACAAAAGAAACTGACTCATCGAACTCTCAAGGATATGCAAACACAACTCTAGCCAAATAACAATAACCCTTATACAGTGAATGAATAATTACATTTCTTAAAAAATTGACATCAGCAGAGCTTTAGATATGTTCAGGCCACACTGTATTCAAACTGCTTTATAAATAACTACAGCACTTGACTTTTTCTCCAAGAGGATTCACTGGTAATATTAGAAAATTTTAGAGTCCCTTCCAATAATAATTTGCTATATAGAACGAATTCCTTCTTCTTTAGGGAGAAAAGGCCACTGCCCCGTCAGCAGTCTGAATCCATAACAAGGGTAAGGGTCATATTAATTAGTGGAATCACCTTCTCTAAAATACCTTCTCCCTGGAATTCCTCCAGCAGGGTTTATACTCCCGCCTTTGTATTATAATCTCTGTGCCTTGTAATTGTTAAGGCTTCTTTCACTTAGTAGAGGGAGGGTGGGGATCAGATCTTAATGTATTCATACTGCTTAGAACGGTGCCCTGGCTTAATAGAAAAACAATGAATGAAATGAATGTCTCCCCCCCCTCCACACACACACACATACACATACACACTGCTCACTGTCAGTCATTTTTGCTGGACTGGTAGAGCTAATGGCTTGAAACCAATTAACTTGTGGGAGTTAAAAATTTCATAATTCCAATACAATCCCCAGTATGTTATCGCCCAAACTTAGTACCATCATTTTATGGGACAGCACTGTCTTATAGTGTTACCTTCTGCTCCTTGACCAAACCCTCTTCCATCAATTTATACTTTACTGTTTTATTCTAGCTCTGTGTGTGTGTGTGTGTGTGTGAGCGCGCGCATGCATGCATTTAAAATACCCTCCTTCCTACTAGAGGCCCTAGAAGCCACCCTCCCCTTCCCCCTTGATATCTAGCCTAATGGGCTTTACATGTAATGGAAACTTAACAATTTGCTCTGAGAAGGGGGAACCAAATAGAGAAACAAATAAAACTCTTCAAAACACACACTACCTTCCACTGCTCTTTTGAAGAATACTTTACAGCTTCCGCACGTCAAGACTCCATAGTGACACCCAGAAGCTTCGTCAGAGCACACCAGGCAGAGTTTGGGAGGTGGTCCCGCTGCTGTGGATGAGCTCGATGGGGGAGAGCTAACATCTGGTCTCAGTCCAGGACTAAAGGAGGAGAAAAACAATGTTAGGATTTACTGATCAGGACTATGGAAGGAACCTCAGCTGCTCACTCCACAGTCAGCCTGGTCACACTGAACTCTGGCTAAAATATCCTGTCCAAACACATTCAAATAATGTCATATTCTTCCTTTATACAACATTGAATGAAGTCATTTCTTTTGAAGTGTCCCCAGATAGAACAGGGAGGCTATGGTTCACGGAGCAATTATTGTTTTCATTGCACACACTTTCCTTTGTAACCCCCCATATTAAGGTGTCACTTATGTGCAATAACATCGACTATTTGCTAAGTGTATAATTCACGAGCTTTATTAAATAGGATAGGTTATTTCCAGCACCCCCGAAAGGTGCCTCTTACTCATTTAATTGGTGAAGATATCAATTTTTTTAAATTTTAAGATCTTATACAGCACCTTTCCAAATCTAATCAAGTCTTCTACTACAGAGTCACAACTGTTTTACGGTCTTAGAAGTTGGTCTTATGTCTCTTATTCCCAATGTCATCCTGGCTGAAAACACAATTTCTTGTGACTGAGAAAAGACTAATCCAGAAACACTACTTTCTGCAATTTTCCCGTCTGGCTTGTAGTAAAGACTGGACAGAATAGTGAAGCCCATTCTGCCCTCTCCACTCCATGGAAATACACCTTGAGGGCAAAGATGAAAAATGTGAATCTATTTCTCTGATTTTTTCATTTTGGAAACTTCTTACCACAAGAGTATACCAGACAAGAGTGTCTAGTGTTTATTAGTCTTTAAAAGATACATATTTGTTGTGAAAAATTTTCAACTATCAGAAAAGCTGAAAGAATTGTACAATGGACTCGGTGCCCATAGCACAGTGGTTACAGTGCCAGCCACATACAACGAGGGTGGTGGGTTCGAACCTGACCCAGGTCAGCTAAACAACTGCAACAAAAAAATAGCCAGGCATTATGGCAGGTGCCTGTAGTCCTAGCTACTTGGGAGGCTAAGGCAAGAGAATCGCTTAAGCCCAGGAGGGGAAAAAAAAAAACTGTACAATGGATATATACTTTTTACCTACATTCACCAATTCTTAACATTTTGCTACATTTGCTCATAAAAATGTATTTTAAAAACCAATAGAACAGTGATCCTTTTAGTACTGGAGGAAAAATTAAATTATCTCATTTCATATTGGATGATACTATGGTTTCCAACATTGTACCTTCCTAAGGAAATTTCTTTTCTTTTTTTTTTTAAGACAGAGTCTCATTATGCTGCCCTCATTAGAGTGCCATAGCATCACAGCCCACAGTAACCTCAAACTCTTGGGCTTAAGTGATTCTCTTGCCTCAGCCTCCCAAGTAGCTGAGACCACAAGCACCCATCACAACACCCAGCTATTTTTTTCTGTTGCAGTTGTCATTGTTGTTTAGCAGGCCCAGGCTGGGTTCAAACCTGCCAGCCTCGGTGTATGTGGCTGGTGGCCGGCACCATAACCACTGTGCTATGGGCACTGAGCCACCTAAGGAAATTTCATGCTAACTTTAGAACAAAAACTGTATTGTGTAGCTAAAAAGAATTTTTAGCCCTTTGCTTATAATTAAAGACTGCCGATTCAGTATGCTTAAGCAGGCTTTCAAAAATATGAATAGTCACAACCTGTTGATTTGGGAACTCTGCATAGTAAAGTGTTGTTTATCATCTATATAAAACACCACACCATTCCCTCCTTAGAACCCTCATTTATTTTCTAAAAGAAATGGCATTTAGGAATAAACTTAAATTGGAATATTAGTTGTCTCTTTGTCTCTCTTTTATTATAATTTACTTTTGATTATTTTAGCCAATAACAATACTAAATCTCAACGACAATTATGTTTAAACTAATTCATAAAGCAAACTAATTTATTTTAGTTATCAGTCTGCTTAGAAATTATAAAGTAACAACTTTTTGTTGTTCTATTTAGGAATGAAAATTGAAAGGCAATAATTTTAGAAGAATGACGACTTCACTTAATAAATGCTACCTTAAGTACTCAAGGCAGTAAACCCCAACACCTCCACCTGAATTCTATCTCCGCACGAAGCTCCCTGAACCTCGCCAACTATCTGCTTATCCAAGAGGCTCAGCCAGCAGCACAGGGTTCCCACCACCCCAATTCTGAGAAGAGGCCCCAGGGCTTCACAGTGTTCTCTGAACACTGTCAAGAATAATTTCTAGATGTTTCTGTGTGACAAGGCATTGATGCCCTGCTGGATTTGGGCGAGTGGACCGACTACATATTGGAAGCCTACAAAAAAGAGAATAACCTGAAATGACTCTGCTGTGGATCTGGCACAAGCCACCACTGATGAATGGAAACTTGTCACTAAGGTGGAGAAGCGGCTTTGGGCCAGAGTTCTACAGAAAGTAGGAGCAGTGAACAGAGTGGTTAACGTGTTGGGGAAGCATAAACTTCCCTGGCTTCTGTTCTGAAGACGCTCCTGTCCCTGCTCAGCCAATCTCTGCCACCCGACATCTATATTTAGGGCCCAACCAGTCATTTGTATATTTAGTTTATGGAAAATGAGTACATTGTTAAAGACATGAAAGGTCATTCTGTAATGTTTCCTCAACCAATTTTATACACACACATACCCATTGTATTTGCAATTCAAACAGTGCTTTGCAGTACTTTATAGTTTTAGCTCTCAACAACCCTGTGACAAGGACGTCACCACCTTTCATGAGGTCATGCAGGCAGTGGCAGGTGGCTGATGAGGGAGCCTATGTGTGGTTAAACTGACACGTTTCAGATCCCAGCTGTTCAGACCCCACTTGCCAGCTTCTGTGACCCTGGCGAGGTGTCTGGTAATACACTTTGCACCTCGGTTTGTACATCAGTAAACTGGAAAGGACATCACCTGTGTGCATGTGTTGTGAAAATAAGATTCCGGCAGAAAGTGTAATCTGAAGTCCACGGTTCCTGCATCTACCAGGTACTTGATATATGTTCATATTTTTACCTTTCCAGAAAACTGAAGATTCTATGAGTAAGCATTAGGTAAGTATTATGTAAGTGGAAGGCAGTACTAAGTCTAAAACTTAGGACAATATTCCCAAATTCTCACTTACAAATTAAAACATATGGAAAACATATTTATGCCTTTCAACTGTGAGCTACAGTGAACAAAAGCGAAAGTAAAAACCAAGCGAACAAATGGACTGACAGCTTAGAATCTGGAACCCAAGTCAGGCTTTGGCAGCCCTTCACGCTGTCATTCTGGGCTCCGTCAGAGGGGAACCGAGTACCTAGAAGGGAGCCGGGGGAGCACAGATATCAATGGAAAATCAGTTTTTGCCATACCACTATGAGGATTATAAAGACCTGTAACGAACACCATAGGAAGGAATGGATGAATGCTAAGTAGTATTCAGTTGTAAATCTAACCCTAAGATGCTGCAAAGAGGGTTAGGGTACAACAACATGGTCAGAACTCAAGGGAAAACCATATGGAATTGACATCTTTTATTTAGGATACAGGGCAGGAGGATCAAAAGTATACTATGTATAACAGGAGTGCATGTTAACCCCCTTTGCATGGAAAGCTAAAATGTCTGGCTCTTAGGGCATCATCATCTTTCACAGTAACCGACTATTCAATGTACCAATGTTTTGCTGTGCCAAACATTCTGAGGACGCTAAGAAGTTCCATCATGAACTTCCCATAGTGTGGGTGCTTTCTTTTAAGTGAAGACAAAATGCTTGTTCCAGGCAAGTGCAGTTGGTTCCCAGTGAGAAGGGCAAGTGTGCTGGAAATGGACTCATTCCCAAGGCCACTGAGTTGACACAGGCATTAAGAGAGGCAGAAACATGCACAAAGCTGGGCATTTCTATTTAATTTTCTTACAAGCAATGCAATTGATGAAAAGAGGATCATGCATAAAACAGTCCTGGGCATAAGAAAGTTAATGTAAAATGCACAGGTGGACGTCATTCATTCATTCAGCAGACACTTCCCGGAGCCTGAATGCCAGGGACTGTGAGGATACAGAAGTCAGCACACTTGAATTGATAGTAAACCTTGAAACTCTGCTATAGGAAGGACTCGTAGAATCCTCTCTAGCTGAATTCTCTTGTGTCACAATACTACTAGGCAGAGAATCAGCCATACAGAGAGACAATTCTGGGTTCGAATCCCAGCTCTAGTGCTCTAATATCTGTGTGACAGTGGCTAGCTGACTTAACCTCTGGAGTCTATTCCCTTATTAATACCATTTTAAGGGTTTTATGTGGGTTACATATTTCAGTTATATAAAGCCATGGCACATACTGTCAAGCACTAGATCTTCATCCTACCCTGAGGGATTATCTTTATTTCTACCCCACTCCCACCCCCACCTGGAGGATCCCAGGGAAATGGGAGTGCTATTTCCTTCAGGTCAGCCAGGGGAAGCTTGATAGCCCTCTAGAAGCTAAAGTTCAGATATTTATTATATTTGCTTTCCAAAATTTAATTTTTAATTTAATTTGCGAGGTAGAATCTGAAACCGTATCAGTGAACTTCAGATAACAACTCTGTTATATTAAAATCTACTGCCTTGCACTTTGAATGGGTCTTCCGCCTGTGCAATGTTATGCATCGGTCATTTGGAAAACCTCGTTCCCCGAGGACTGCAGATCTTCCAAATGCTGACACAGTTCACCATGTAACAGAAAAGAGTCCTGTCTGTCAACTCACAGTGGCCGATGTCAAGCCTCTAACATTCTGGTTTTTGTTTGAAACCTATATTTTATCGATTGGCAACAAGTACTTTCAGTTGTCTTCCTTAAAGTGCTACATGTACTTCAGTAATTTTTGAGCAAGCATCTGTCAAATACCCACGGCTAAAAACCGCAGTTTACCTTTCTGGGTATTCCACTAAAAGAAGTGTCTAGTTCAGCTCAACTTGATCTTGTGTCTAGTTCAGCTCAACTTGATCTTAAACATGTGCTCTTCCCTGAGACGACCATCAAAGGCCACGCACAGTGTCAGTGCTTTATGCAACTTCCCATTTTGTCACACAGATGTTAAAAGGACACATTTATTCAAAGGCCGAGAATTAACAGAATTAGTTTTGTTTCCTCAAGGGTATTAAGTGGAACTGACTTTCTCTTTCTTTTAATAGTTAGTGTATGGTAGCAAATACAATTACTAATACACCAAGACCCAATAATTTGAGTCATGTTTGCTTTTGCACCACCATTGCAAATGTCAACACTGGAAATGGCAAAGTATATATTATCACGAAAATTATTCTAAAAGGATCTGGGAGACCCCAGGACTCCATGGACCAAATTGTGAGAATTATTGCTCTAGAGAATAGTGAGTGAAGTCTCTAAATCACACAGGCTACAATTCATAACCTAACTTTGTAATAGAGTAGCTTGAGGACCTTTTAATTTCTCTCAATTACAATTTCTTATTTCTAAGCAGAAATTGTAATGTACTTGGCAAAAGAATACAGTATTGCTTGCTAAATTAGAAGACCCCCCCCCCCCAATAAAGGGGCAGGGAAGATAAGCTATGACTATCCCAAGCGGCGTGGTTGACATAGCCTTCAATTTAAGTGAATTCAATCAACAATTTTTCAAAGTAATATAAGAAATTCATTTGGAGAGGACAAAAAGGATATTATCAGCTCAGAAAGCAAGTTCTAACATGGGAAAAAAATTCTCAAAATACAACTGTGCAAGCGGATTAATTTTTAACAACTACAAATGGAATATATCCTCGTTGGCTTGTCAGTTTTTGTCCCAAGACCATAAGGCAGTGGTTCTCAGCAGAGAGCAGTTTTGCTTCCCAGGGGATATTTGGCAATGTCTGGAGACACTTTAGTTATAACTGGGGAAATGCTACTGGCATCTGATGAGAAGAAACGAGGGATGCTGTTAACAGGCTACAATGCACAGGACAAAGAATCGTCCAGCTTCAGAGGGCAGTAGGGCCAGGATTGAGACACCCTCACCATAAAGCAACATAAAGTGAAGGAAAAAAATTCAACAAAGACCAGAGACATTTTAAAACTTTCTATCTTTAAAAATGGAGCAACTGCTCTACTGAGGCAGCCCTAAATAGTCTTTGATTCAAGACAAATCCAACAAGAGATTTAAAACAGAGCTGAGGTCAGGGACTAGACAGGCCTAGTTATCAACGAGGATTAGTGTGAGTCGGTAATTTGCTTTTATTTTCCTTCTAGCCCCAGCACTAAAGGGCGGTTTTTACATGTTAAAGTCACTTGCATCTTTCTTATCTGTCTTCATTAGGGAACATGTAAATACTCAGTGGCATATACCAGGTGATTATATTTTTTGACTGTCCATTTATCTCTGCATTAGCTAAAGGATTACTGATTTTTTTTTATATAATAAACTATGGAATAGTTTTCAAATCAAATGGAAAAATACTTTAGAGGAAGGCTTTCACAATATTCTATTAAATGGTTTTAGCAGAGAGCATTTTATCTTATTTAGCAAGCTAAAAAGAAAAAAGAAAAAGACTGATTATTCTCTTTGCTTTTGCAAGGTTTCTATTAGTTTAAAATTCAGGTACATATTCAGAGGGTTCCTTTAAACTATGCTGCTGCTGGCTTGGCGCCTGTGGCTCAAGTGGCTAAGGTGCCAGCCACATATGCCAAAGCTGGTGGGTTTGAATCCAGCCTGGGCCTGCCAAACAACAATGACAACTACAACCAAAAAAAAGCTGGGTAGCTGGGTGATGTGGTGGGCACCTGTAGTCCCAGCTACTTGGAAGGCTGAGGTAAGAGAATTGTTTAAAGCCCAGGAGTTGGAGGTTGCTGTGAGCTGTGATGCCACAGCACTCTACCCAGGGTGACAGTTTGAGGCTCTGTCTCAAAAAAAAAAAAAAAAGACTTAAAAAAACAAAAACAAAAACAAAACTATGCCACTGCTGCCTTTTTTCTCCCTCCAAGAGTTAAGAGGCTGACCTTGAACTCCTGGGCTCAAGGGATTCTCCTGCCTCAACCTTCCCAGTGGCTGGAACTACAAGCACGAGCTACTGTGCCCCTAATTATCATTGACACCACTCATCTTAAGGGGGGGTTACAGCAACAAAGATACCAACCAAGAGAATTTTCAGTAAAGGATGAGTGAAGGAAGAGATGTCTTTCTCAGACCTTTGAGACACCACTGTCCTGCCACTTAATGTCTTTGGGTTTGGTTTCCTTGTCTGTAAGATGAAAGTCTTGAATCAATAAACTCCAAGTGGGCCACAGGTTCCAAAGTGGGTTTAGTGATGGAGAAATGGGGAAAGGCACACTAGGATCTGTAAGGGGCTTCCCTGATCCTTATATATTTATTTACATGAAGAGAGAATATGGTCATCTTACCTATTGTTAAAGTCTAATCTGTTTCATGGAAGAAACCATGTATTTCTTTCTCACTAGAAGAGTGGATCCTGTCTGGTCACTGTGGTTGGTAACTCAGTTCCTAACAGCTGTGTCATCCTTCAGTCTTCACACCACGTGTCCAAGGAGGAGGAAAACAGAACAAATCTTTAGACCTCAAGCACTCTCTTCTCAGGGTGTGTGTTCTCCATTTTATTTGCACAGGCCTGTCTTAGAGGACGTGAGTTTTAAGGAGGAGCAATGGTAGGCAGTAAACAGACCAGTAAATAGAATACCAAGGCCAAGAGTGAGTGGCAGAAACTGAAATGTACCAACTTTTTCATTACATGGTTGTTTCTAGAATGAAGACTTGATTTTGTTTCCATCTAATGCTGCCCGCGGTGGGTCAAGGGATAGGTTTCCCCTTTGGGGGGCAGGACACAAATATAAGAGGGTCCTTATCTAACAAAAGCGATTAATGTAACCTGCTTCTGTGTACCCTCAATGAATCCCCAACAATAAAAAAAAAAAGGTGAGGATAATGTATGGTTTGGGAAATACAGAATACGTGACATCTGTAAAGAAGGCAAGAACACGTGGGAGATGATGGGACAGTTACTGACTTCTTCTGACAATGTATCTCACACATCTCTGAAATGCCACTTGTTTCCACCTTAAGCCATGACAGTAACTGATTTCTAAATATACCTTATTTCATTCTTATGGAGATCTGAATTTCTCTCACAATGCTCAGTAACCCTGACTTCATGCAGAGGTTGTGCCAGTCCGATCCCTCCCCCCCACATCTCATTTACTACTCCCTGGGACCCCGTGCACCTTTTCCTCTGAGCCGCCCGTCAATGCTGGTCTTCCTCCTTAGGTCACTGACTGATACTAAGTCAGTGTGGAGAACTAGTCTTCGACCTTCTCCCCTGTGATAATGTGTCAGAACCCAGATGCTGAGGCGCCGCAGGCCGCTGACATTGAGGAACAATGCCTTCTGCTTTGTGGGGCGCAGTCTCAGGTCTCAGTCACAGAAAACAGAAGGCAGCAAATCCCCTGCGCCTGCTTTCAGTCATGACCTACAAATCAAGGGTTTTTTTTTTCCCCAAATATGGGTCAAATAGGTAAAAACATTTCCCTTAAAAATGTGTCACAATCTGTGTTTTACTAAATTTCCAAATGCTCTACAAACGTGTGCATATCTCACATCACACAATTAGCACGGTTCCTAAATCCTACAGACGTAGGAAGAAGATACGCAGCATAGTTGAGTCTACATTCCGATTTCTGTTAGCGCAGAAGGAAAAAACCTTTGAACCAAGCTCAACCTGAGTTAAGGCTACACAATCTGCCTTCCCTCAATCAAAGGCCAACGCTTAATTCTTCAGTTCTCTCTCTCTTTCTTTTTTAAGATAGAGTCTCTGTTGCCCCCCGGCTAGAGTGCCAAGCGCTCCTACTGCCTCTGCTGACTACAGGTGCTTGTCACGAAACCCAGCTAATTTTTTCTATTTTTTAAAGGCAGGGTTTTTACTCTTGCAGGGTGGCCTTGAACTCCTGAGCTCAAGGTATCCACCCGCCTGGGACTCCCAGAGCGATAGGATTCCAGATGTGTGCCACCATGCCCGGCCGATCCTTCTGTTCTGATATCAGTGTGAGGACTCCCTGGTTTCTCTGTCATGCCAGCCCATGAGAGATTCCTTGGCCATGGAAACTGCCCTTGTGTTTTGAGGATGCTCATCCTCACTGCACACTTCAGCTCCTAAATAGCCACGGAAACAATGTAAAGGAATAATTTCAATTATCTGTGGTTTTGTTTTCTGCAATTTCAGTTACCTGAAGTCAACTGTGGTCGGAAAATATTAAAAGGAAAATTCCAGAAATAAATAACTTGTAAGTTTGCAGTTGTACCCCTTTCTGAATAGCGTAATGGAATCTCCTGCCCTGGGACGTGAATCCTCTCTCAGTCTAGTTGCTAGCATATCCAGTCTATAGCTGCTCCCCACCCTTCAGTCCCTCAGCAGCCATCTCTGCTATCAGATGGACTGGCTTGGCACTGCAGGGCCTGTGTTCACGGAACCCTTAACATTTTACTTAACAATGGAGCACAACAATAGTGATACTGGCAAAATGCTTTAATTGTTTTTTTTTTAATTTGTTGTTATTGTTAACTTGTTACAGTGCCTAATTTATAAATTAAACTTTATCATCGGTATGCCTAGGAAAAGCATAGTGTACTGTACATAGGGTTTGGCACGGTCCATGTTTTCTGGTATCTGCTTGGAATATACCCCCCTTCAGTTAAGGGGGGAAGACTACTGTATTTATTAAATAGTGAATACACTGGTAAACTTGTCCAGAAAATCCAGGAGGAAAAGAATTAAGAAGGTAGTCTTTAGAATGATGTAAAAGTTGGTGGACATATGCAATACAGCCAGTTAGAGGAAAAATTTAAGACTAAAAAGACCGTTAGCAAGTGAAACAAACGCCCCTTACACAATATTGGAAATCAGTGATTTGTGATTCCATATCTACACAGTTAGTTGACTTACTAATTATATTATCTCGAATGATCCTTAAGAAGTCTGTTTTGAAAATGAGAATATAGAACTTAAGCTATTTGTCCAAAGTCACATTATAAAGGACCCCTGGATTTGAATTCTGCCTGACTCACCCTTATGACTGTCGCCTGGCAGGGACCTGCACAGTGATATCCATTAAGTTTAATAGAATTTTTAAAGATTGTACAGGTCATCGAGTAGATAGTTTGGAGGTAAAGTTAAATATTAATTTGTTTTTTCCTTTTCCTGAATATTCTTGGTATCCCAATTGAATAGAAATGATTCATAATTAAAGATACAGAAGTATCTAAGTCACTTCTGTTTTTTCTTTAGATCCTTATGATATTGATTTAAATTAGCATATTGGCATTCTAAATTAAAATTATGTCATGCTAGGTATTATAATACTAAATAAACATGGAGACCATACATCAAAAATACGAAAGTAGGAGTGTTTTATATATTTATAATAGTATCTTTGTTCTTAGAGATGCTTTGAAGCACATTATTATCTGTTTGACTAATGTATTAAAGCCTAGAATTCTGGAAGAAGATGAATTTTTCCAAAATATACTGTTCTACTAAAGTATCAGGTTGACATGATAGTCTTTTTAAGTACTGTTTTGGAAAATGCTTAACAGTTAATTTGAGTAAAATGAACTTAATATTATATAGCCTTAACTAAATGGGGGGTATTAACCATACTACCACCTTTATAAGTAGAAGATAAAATGGGTGTCAATTAGCACGTCATCTGATGCTACACAGATTGATAAAGCCCAAAGATTTCTAGTTATTCAATTTAAAGGGCACTAAAGTACCATAATTTATACATTCAACTCAACTATATAATAATAGCTACTATTTATTTAGCACTTCTATGTGCTTGGTGCTTAATTAACATATTCTATACTTCTCATTACCAACCTGCAGTTTAAAATAGCTTAAATTTAAAATTGCACACAAGCTTTGTGGACACCCTATATTTAAAAATATATACGATGGCACTGTACATAATGTAGATGCACTCTGATTCTTGTCCACATAGACATTTTCTCAAATGATTCACTCATAACTGACTGATAGGAACATAAGTTACAGTGTAGTTTCGCTTTTGTAAATTTAGCAATAGGAAAGAAGTAAGTTTTGGTTTTGTTCTTTCACAACCCAATGATGTAAAAGTTACTTGGTGGACATATGCAATACAGCCAGTGAGAGGAAAAATTTAAGAATTTATTAATTCTTAAAAAATTTAAGAATCTAAAATCTAAGTACATACAGATTACTGTGGTTCATTGCGCAGTGTTCGTTAGAAAGTAGGTGTGTTTCTTCTAAAATGGTATCTGCTAACATTTTAGAATCCATATGGTAATAGAAAAAGACATTGAAAGCAGGTGATGAGGTGATTTTTGTTTTAAGGTTTCAGAGATACCTTTCAAAATGTAACAAATGCAGCAGCATTTTTTTGAGAAAGAATAAATGGTAACCAGTGTTTCAGTGGGAAATGTACAATCTGGAAGTCCTAAAATTGATAAGCATTTGTAATTAAAATAATAGTAATTCTGCTTTCTTTTAATCTTTTCATTTTTCCCTGAAATAATTTGTAGACTTAAAGGTAAAATCAGCACTGTATTCTTTAAAATTTATTTTTAAAGTTCTGTGAAAGTTTAAATTTTCATAAAAGTATTGCAAAACATGTTTCATGTTTTTTAACCAAACCAATTCCCTTCTTGAAAAGAACAGGAAAGTCAGCCATTAGAAAGCATCTGTAAACTTCATTCTTATATAAAAGTTCTGTCTGCAGGAAATATAACCTGCTGAAATACCACCACAGCTTGGATACGCCCATCCAAGGACAGCTTCAAAGCCTAAGTGAAAGAAATCTTTGAAAACAAAATCCTCACTTTAACATTCCTTCAGAAGGCGCATGGCCTACAGATATATGAAAAAATGCTCTCCATCCTTAATCATCGGAGAAATACAAATCAAAACTACCTTGAGGTACCACCTAACCACAGTAAGATTAGCCCATATCACAAAATCCCAAAACCAGAGATGTTGGCGTGGATGTGGAGAAAAGGGAACACTTCTACACTGCTGGTGGGAATGCAAATTAATTCATTCCTTTTGGAAAGACATCTGGAGAACACTGAGAGAACTAAAAATAGACCTGC